>CAKNYM010045091.1:0-19147 GCA_932195095.1 Andricus curvator | reverse complement strand
CCCCCCCCCCCCGGAAAATATGTGTCCCGGTTTGGTGAAACAGAAATCTGGTCACCCTAGATATTCAGAATCTACGGATTTCGACGATTTCAGATACCTAAACATTTTCCTACAAACTTTAAAATTAAGATAAATATAATGTATCTTGCAAAGAGAAAGAGATACGTCAAAACGGACAAAATTTTCTGTTTCACCTACAGAGTCATTTAATATATAAACATTAATAATTAAATATAAGTAAAAAGAGTATGTGCATAAATGAATATAAACAGGGTGTCTACCCAAATCCTGGAAAAAAATTCCCTGACAATTCCAGGTTTTTTCCAGGTATCTCAAGTTTTTTCCAGGTACAATTTTTCATAGCATTTCATTTAATTTAAATTCGAATATTCCGCATATTTTAAACGCACTGTCTATAGTTACGGAATTTTCCGTAACTGTAACCCCTTTTCTAGCTCGTTCAGGGCTGACGTTACTGAAACTTCCGTAGCCATAGACATTGCCTAATTTAAAACAATCGACTCGGAATATGTATAAATTTTCGCGAGTTTATTATAAATAATGTTTTTTTCAGTTTCTAGGAATTTAATTAATATAACAAGATATTCTTAAATATTTTAGCACGATCGATTTATTAAATAATAAAATAATACTAAAATATAATCATTTCTTGAATTTGTCTCTTAAAGTCCATGAATTTGAATAATAATTTAAACAAATTTTTACCTTATCTACTTATACTTAAAATTCAGTGCATGTGTAGGTAAAATAAATGAGGGTACTATATTAAATTCAATTTAGAGCGCTTAAATTTCCTAACTTTTCAAGTAAAAATTTGGATTTTCAAAAAGATAAATGAAATTTTAACCAAGTGGTTGAATTTTCAACCAAAAAGATGAATTTTCTACCAAAAAGACGATTTTTCCAAAAAATACATCAATTCTCAATCAAACAGTTGGGTTTTTCAACTCACAAAGATCAAATTTTAAACAATTAGCTGAATTTTAAACTAAGAATGATCAGTTTTCAACAAAAAATGGAATAATTAAATTTTCAGTTAAAAAATTAATATTCCAAAAAAAAAACCGATTCATTTTAAAAACAAATTTAATTTAACTTTCAACCGAGTAGTTTTATTTTGAACCAAAAATATGAATTTTCAACTAAAATAATGAATATTTAACTGGAATAATTGAATTTTCAACCAAAAAGATAACTTTTCTACCACAAAGACGATTTTTCAACAAAGTGCATCAATTTTCAAAGAAATATTTGAGTTATCAACGACGTAAAGACACTTTTTCAAACAAATAAATGAATTTTGAACTAAAAAAGATCAAGTTTTAACCAAAAATGTAATAGTTGAATTAAAAAAAAAAGATGAATTTTCAACTGAAATGATCAATCTCTAACTGGAATATTTGATTTTTTAACCTAAAATATAAATTTTCAAACAAGAAGATTAATATGTACCAAAGAGGACGAATATTCGAGAAAATATATGAATTTTCAACTGAAATGATCAATCTCTAACTGGAATAGTTGATTTTTTAACCAAAAATATGAATTTTCAACCATGAAGATTAATTTTGACCAAAGAGGACGAATATTCAAGAAAATATATGAATTTTCAATTAAAAAGATAAATTCTCAACCAATTGCATTTTTCAGCAAAACAAAATAATTTGCAACAAAAACAAAACTAATTTTCAACAAATAGTTACATTTTCAAACAAAGTAATGAATTGTCAATTCGAATGATGAATCTTTAACTGAAATAGTTGAATTTGAAACCAAAAACATGAATTTTCAATTGGGATGATGAGTCTAACTAGAATATCAAATTTCCAACAAAAAGATTAATTTTCAACCCAGAAGATTAATTTCTACCAAAAAACTCAAAATTTTTAACTAAAAAAGATCAAACAAGTTTTCAACAAAATTGTTGAAGTTGAAACTGGAATAGATCAATTTTCAGTAAAAACATTAATTTTCAGCCAAAGAAAAAACGAATTTTCAACAAAAATGGTCGTTTTTCAACCGAGGAGATGAATTTTTAATTAAAATGATGAATTTTTAACAACATTCAAAAAGATGAGGTCGGAACGAAAAATATAACAGTTGATATTTCAATAAAAAAAGATTGAAATTTTTAAACAAAAACAATGAAGTTCAACCAAAAAGAACGAATTTTCAACAAAATACATGATTTTTCAACCACATACTCGAATTTTCAACTAAAACCGATCAATTTTCAACCAAAAACAGAATACTTGAAATTTCACTTAAAAATTGATTTTAAACAAAACAAAAAAACGAATTTTCAACAAAATAGTTCAATACCCGTAATATAAAGCTACTTTTACAAATGAAGAATCATTGTTATTCAATTTAATATTGCAATTTACAAAAATTAAGCACGTTCTCGAAAAAATTCCCTGACTTCAAAAGAAATTCCCTGACATTTCCAGGTTTTTCCAGGTATATAAAAATTCCCTGACAATTCCAGGGTTTCCAGGTTTTCCAGGTAGGGTAGACACCCTGATAAATAACCCGGGAAATATCAAAGGGATTAAGTTTTATGGCATTCTATTCTTGGACCCCTAATAAAAGGATTATCCTTCGAACCCAAGCTCTGATAATTTCTGAACATTTCTCATGAATTCCGACTTTTCCTGGCGATTTCTGTCGAGAAACGTAACAAAAGTGGTCAGAAGAGGTCCGTTCGATTTTCGACTTAAGACACGGTATCGTTAGTCCCACTGCTAACTTTTTTTTTAGTAGGGTCTATAGACACTCGTCCCATCAACTCATCTCAAATTCCACTGAAAATTCAAGCTCTAAGCATTGAGAGTTTTGCATGAAATGATACCACAATGACGTAATTTTATTTTTCATGATATTTCGAAAATAATGCAAATTTTAATGTTTTTTTTAACTTTAAGTAGCATTCCTTTAGAATAGTAACAACTTGATGATACAGGTGTAACAACTTAATATCAGCATGATACTCAAGGCTCAAGGGGCCGTCCCATTCCCATGTGGGCAGAAAACGTCGGCGTAAAGCAGAAACTGATGAGAGTGAAAGAGACAAATAGATCTGTCCGTCTCTTTCACTCTCTCGTGAGTTTCTGCTTTACGCCGACGTTTTGGGCTCAGATGGGCCGCCCTATCCGACTCCAGGAGTAGGATTCCGATGCCCTCTAATCTAGTTGATCGGATCTCTCTTTCTATTGCATGAAATTAGACGGAGATGTTCGATCGTTTTGAAAACGATCGACTGCAACTATCTCTTTCTATCTTATGTGTCAGAAAGAGAGAGATGACTGTCGATAATCGAGAAGTCAGGAGTTCTTGATTACCGAATATTGCCCCTCTCGTTCTGACACATAAGATAGAAAGAGATAGTTGCAGTCGATCGTTTTAAAAACGATCGAACATCTCCGTCTAATTTCATGCAATAGAAAAAGAGATTCGATCAACTAGGTTAGATGGCATCGGAATCCCACCCCAGCCGTAGAGGGAAGATAGATATAGTGGCGACAATGCAGCGGGCAGCTTGATGCACGCTAAGGGGAGCGAGACGGCAGGGGAAGGCTTAGTTATGTTTAGTTTGGGAACCAGCAACGCGCGGCGCTAGTGCCACGAACCAGTGCTTTTATGTTTAACGTGTGTGAGTGGGGTAGGTGAAGAGAGTGTGCCGTGTACATGAGTTGAACTGCAAAAAATTTAGAACTCTTATACCTGGACTGGTCTTTCCGAACTATATTCTGGCTATTCACTTTCTTCCAATATTTTCGTGAATGGAAATATCCACCGATACGTTTTTCATTGGAAATTTTGTATTTTAATATTTAAAGTTAAAATTGAAAAACAAAAGAATTTTTTTTTTCGAACGACCCCATTAGAAATTTTTTGATTCCCCTAGACGGATAATTCTTTTCTTAGAATGATTAATTACAATAGTCATTATTATTACAATATGTGAGTATTTATTGAATATTATTTGCTTTTAAATTGTAACCATAACAAACACGTGAACTTATTAATAAATTCACAAATAAAAATGTACAAATAATGTTCTTCGCATACAATAATTATTTTCTTAGAACTATAATAAAATGTATGGACATTGTTTACATTATTTGATTTTGTACTTATACATTCTCTACTCTCATACTTATCTTTATGCACTCGTGGAAAAAATCTGAATATTGTAGGTACAACTTAAAAAAAAAATACTTATAAATAAAAATACATTTTATCATCATCGAAGGTACAGTTGAGCTCTCGGATCCAATAACTCACCCGACTCTCGTCCTATTTTACAAAGTACATATTTCAGTCAATTTTTAATGAATTTATCTAAAATATTCCAGACATTTTCTTTGAACTATATAGAACAACTTTCTCGCTGGAAGTTGTTTTAAATCTGAAGTGGCCTCGAAACTTATTGTCTCCGAAAGTAGAAAAATGTGGTTACCGCTGGGCCTTAATTTTCAGTTGGATATTATTAAACAAAAGGTCATTTTCAACTTTTTATTATTTTGCAGGCATTCGCTGAGTATACTTTATATGTGTACTCAATTTCAAACAGTTCCAATAAAATTTGTACGAGTTGTGATAATTTATATTTTAATCGCTTATTGAATATTAGGAAAAAAATCTTCTTTCCAGTTTTTAATTTTTATTCTTAAACCTAATTTTATGACATAAGAATTCTAAATATGCTTTGTTAAAATATAGAAGCCTATATCTAAAAAATTAATATTGTGAATTTGAACATTCCCATTCCTTGAGACCCGGGGCAACGCTTTTAGCGTTTTCGAGCATCCGGCGAGTTTGAATTCGAGAGCTCAAGTGCAGAAATTGTTTCATTGTAACACTTTAAAAAAATCAGAATTGCGATTCTAACACAACAGTTAAGAATATTAAAAGTATAACAATAACAAAATCCTATATAATATTAAATAACGAACTAATAAACAAGAAATACATTTCTTCTCTTACTTCTCGAGTAAAATATGATATACAATATACTTGAGAGTTTCAACTTTTATTATTATTTGTATAATTTGGACGTATTTATTCGACAAAATTGATATTTATTAAGCTACACGTAGAAAGAAGAATATTCTCCAATAGTGTGGGCTCTTGCAATTCTTTCATTGTTAATGTAAGGGGAAAAGTTAGACAGAGTATAATGCCCCATTACTGGATTTTCCGATTAATAATTATTGTGACGTAATTAATTTCTTCACGTAATATATACAGGGCTCCTGAGTAGAAAAATATATATTTTTACCAAAACAACAAAAAATCATATTTCCTATACTTTTACCAATACGGTAACAAAAGTTTCAATTGTTATGTAAAAAATGGTTGCTTTGTCCAAATTTTTTATTTAAAAAAAGTTCATAACTGAAAAGGGAGAGAATATTCTTATTTCTTAAGACTGCACGATATAACGATCTGCTTTATAAATATTTTATTGTTTCCATATAATTTATACGTGAAAAGTATTGAAAATAACGCACATTCCATTTTCATACCTGCAAAGTTCTGAAATTGTTACAGAGATTTATATGAAAGGAAATTTTTTTAACAACCCTCCCGTTTATTTGTAATCCAAAATTTACTATTGCAGAGTGGCAAGGGAGGTTTGAAGCACCCTACATATAGAAAGGCCAATTGCAGTGTATCAACATGACCACTAAAAACAATAACTTTCCGTCTAAAAAACTCTCGTCATACTAGTCCCGGCATCCGGTAATTTTTCACCGCGTTCGTTTTCTATAGCGTTTCAATGAGAATTTCAATGGGATGGGGATTTAAAATTTTCCAAACATGACTACGACGCTTCCCGATAATATTTTTGAACAATTTTCCACAAATTGTGTTTTCGTAGACTGCTTTCGTAAACTTTGGAAAATTCTGAAAAAGTTAAAAAAAAAGAAAAAAACTTCTTTTAAGCGCAGAGTTGTATGTCTCCAAAGAACCCCGATTTTTTCAAAAAGGAAGTTAAAAAACCCAATTCTGAAGGTAATATTTGTACTTTAAAACCTTTCAATTCTACGAAAAAATATTCTCCATTTTAATTAAAGTGTACGCAATTTGGAGTAATTTAAAAAAAAAAACAATGACCGAACCTCAATGTGTCATAAGTTATGGCCTCCCAAACTTGACCACTTTTGACGTATTCTTCAGAGCAAATTACCCATGTTTAGTTTTTTTCAAAATACTTCTTTTGTGGGTGAATTTATGTTATTAATGGCAGATAAAAAAATTTCATGTAGGAAATTATGTGTAGATGTAAAAAAAACAATCTTCCAGCCTTCATAGGTCAAGAGTTAGGACTCTTAAAAAAACACATTTTTTGCTATTTTTACCAGAAAAAGTTTTTTTAAATAGCTCGTTTGGTGAATATCCTACGGAAACGGTAACGGCATTAACAACATAAGTAACAAACCGTTCCAGGTGAAAATAAATTTTTTCGTACAAGATGCCTGGACTATATTCAAATTTTTACATATGACGGAATTTTTTTAAACGTCGTTTATTTTCGGCATCTTCTGCATTTTCCTGCTGTCTTTTGCCTCTTTTTTCTCTTTTAGGAGCGTCAATAGAGTCAATAGAGTTAAAATTTCAAAAACTTGGCAGAGTACAACTTAATTTGCACAGTTAATTGAATTTGCGAAGTAATTACAAAGTAAAATTGGATTAAAAATAGCACTGTAAAAGTATAAGGAATTTATTCTTGCGAAAGTATATTTAAAAAATTTCAATTTGAAAACTCCTAGTCACCAAGAAACTTTATCTACGTTTCTGTAGTGGAGAAAGACTTGCAATTCCAATAATTTTTTAGAACCAAGAAGTTTTAATTTGCTTCTTTTTAATCAATATATGTCCTGCTTACAAAATTGTATATCTACATTTTTCAATACTCTATTTTTCCAATTGAAAAAATCAAATGATCTAGAAAAGAGGCGATTACTGACTCAGAATTAAATATGTATAAAATGCTACCATAGGGAAATTTTAAATGATTATTTTCATTTATTTCTTCTACCTGAGAGATATATACTATATATAGCTACACATTTGAAAATTCATTTTTAATGAAATGCATATTTGGCAAATATTCAAAATCGACGAGATTATTAGCAGCAGTTCTTGATTACGGTGAAAAACTGGCAAGTAACAATTTCTTTCACTTGTCACGCTTATCCTGTCTTCTGACTCACATACACCACACACATTCTTGGCCCATTCCACTCACACACATTAAGCATCCTTTCTATCGGTGAAGCACAGCTACCGTCGCAGAGGGGTAAAGGGAAGGGTTCCGTCGCTGGTTCATGTTACTAGCGCCTCGCATCGCTGGTTCCCGAACTAAGCCTACTTCCGACGTCTCATTCCCCGCGCCAATCTTCTAAGCTTGGTGGGCATTGTCGCCTCTATACCTATCTTCCCTCTACGCCCCAGCCAGGGTTGGTCAGTTACACGTAACTCGAGTATTTTCTACGTATAATACGTTTTTGACGTAATATACGTCGAAAACAGTAGAAAACCGTAGAAAACTCTTGTAAGTTACGTTTTCAAGATGGCCGACTTGTAAAATCAGTGTTGACATGTACATAACCTCACTTTTGAAATATAATAATTAATAATTCTGTTGAATGCGTTATAGTAATTGCAAATAATAATTATGCCTGGGCTGGAGAGAAATACCCAACATCATAATGCAATCCCATGGAAGGATTTGTTTTTTGAGCGGAAGAAGGAAGGACAGAAAACTTTCACAAAGTGTCTTCTGCGATAAGATGTTAAAAAATGCTAGCTTAAAATGTCTAGAAAGCCACAGCTATGTAAATAATTGTTGATTCTTTCGAGAATAATTATTATGGATCATATTGAATAATATATATGTCATTCACCAGGGTCTCCCTAATTATAAGCTCAAACTGCTTAAAAATTTATTCAAATGCAAGGAATTTTTAAACATTGGCATTTGGCGCGAGATTCACGAGCGAACATGGCGTCCACGACCCACAAGAAAAATAGGTTATGAGAAGTATTTTTCGATATGGACGCATGCGCACTGAAAGTTTCCATTCGGACGTAATATACGTCAAATCACGTAGAAAACTAGATAGGTAATATACGTGGTAATATACACGTAGAAAACCACGTATAATACGTGGAGTATTATACGTTACCAACCTTTAGGGATGGACGATACTGAGAAAAAGTATCGATGCCGAAGTATCGATACTTTGAAAAGTTCGATCTCGATCCAAGTACCGATCTGAATACAAAAGTATCGATACCAAAGAATCGATATCAGGGTATCGACTTTTTTTCAGTATAATGTTTTCGTCAATTTTCTCAACATTAATTTTACATTTAAGAGTTTTCTTCTAAACACTGCAGTTAAGATGTGATAGGTATCAACAAAAAAAAGGCTGATGCGTATAAAAGTATAATCCCAGTTTTTATTTAAATTGATATAAACTAGCTATTGGAAACGAGGATAGTGAATAATATAGTTAATTCTATATACAATATTGTATAGTTTGAGGTCAAAAATCAAATGCATTTTCATACAAGAATAAATACGTAAATTATTATTTGGTTCGCTATTCGCTACATAATGGAAAGTCAAACTCGATTAACCTATCAACGCACGACTTCCCCCAATGACAGTTTCTATTGGATGAAGAAAGAACGAAGCTGGCAGTAACCAGCAAGCAGCAGAAATAATGGAATCGAAGTGGTCGATACCAATGTAAAAAGTATCGATTACTCGATACATCGACCTTCAAAGTATCGGTATCGAGAATCGAAGTATCGAGTACTTTGTACTCGATACTGAAAGTATCGCATCGGTATCGCCCATCCCTACCAACCTTACCCCAGCTTTTGCATTGCACGCAACCAAAGATATTATAAGCCTAGATGCGGCACGGGGTATAGTTCGAGGAACTAATTATAGACGGCGCTCTCGGCGAAAATTGCCCGATCCCCCCATGCCCCTAAGCCCGCATACTGCGTCACCCAACTCCTTTGCCCCCGCACTCTTCACCAACCGAACAATTCCGTCGAATAGCCGGTACTCTGTCGGTACATACTTGAAAATAAAAAATAAAAATTTTTAATCAAATATTTTTTAAATTATTCGAATAAATTGCGCATTAAGGAAATGTGTAGAAAATAATATGTACTTTTGAATTTAATTAAAATGTAATTGTTTCAAAATGGAAAATGGAAAAGATTAGTTCTATTGCAATTAAAATTAACTGTTCATGAATAATGTAAGTGACAAATTTCTAATAGTAACTAATAATTAATAACCTCGTGATTGTATTACTCACATTTTTTGAAATACACTATTATTTGGCTAAATTCAACTTTTGTAATAATGCAGAAAATTGTTCTTTTGAAAATTCTACACCGCTAATTCTACAGGCGAAAACTCTACACACAAGCATATGTATTAAACAAATTAAATGTTTTACATGTAAACTCAACACGGTCAAATCACACACCGTAGATTTGTACACAAAATAATTGAAATTTTCAAAGAATTATTCATTAAAATATGTTGTGAGGAATTTTTTTTTATTGTGTAGAGTTTATTTCAATTCACAAAATTTAAACTATCATTTTATATAGCATTTTACGGTGTAGGACTCATAACCACATTGAGCTGAAATTGAAAATAATCAATTTGTTTAATAAATATGATTGTGTAGAGTTCTCGCGTGTAGAGTTAGCGATTTAGAGTTTTTAGATGTAGAGTTAAATTTGATAGAATCACTACCACCTCCCTCACAGTTATTATCCCTTCTAGAAATAATCGATTTGACACGATTCATAACGATTAAGAGTGATCAAAAGTTGAATCGGTTTAAATTGTTGCTAATTGTGTCAATTGTTTCCAATCGGGTTGAATTGAGTAAATGCACTTGCCTGCAGTGCGCCCTCTGTAGTTTTCGTTTGTAACACACATGACGTGCACGTGTTTATAGGTTGGAAATTAAATTTTTAACAATTCAAAAAAAATTTCAAGTACAAAAAATAGAATGTTTGTTCAGGCGGTATACCGAATGAAGAGTCGAAATTTTGTGGGTTAACGGTAGGTAAAAATCATGCCATCTAACGATGTGACAGTGATATAGTGTCTTTATCAAGTAGGCAGTAGTAGACTCATATTGTTGACATTTTTTTGTTTGAAAACGTAAAAAACCGCTTGTAAATTACGCTTGTAATAACGTCTGATTCAGAATAATGGATATCCAATTGAAAACGATTGGAATCATTAGAACTTAGGATGGCGCCAATATTTTGAAACTCGGGACTAAATAAAGTGTAGGTAACTCATTAAATTATTTTAATTTTTAGTAGAAAAACTTATCAAATCTTTTTAAATGTCTTGCAGCATAACAATTTTGAATTTATAAATAAGTTTCATTTGAAATTCGCGAAAATTTCTAGTTTTAAATATTTAAAATACTCAATTTTGAATATTTCAAATAATTTGGTTTGCAATGCCTAATCTTAAAATCTTTGAATTTTAAAGGTTTCAAATTTTTCATTTTATAGTATTAGATTGTTCAGAAGGCTTTATGTAATTAAAAAGTTAAATAAATTAACAATAATTGACAGAAATGGATTTGGAGATTTAACTATTTAAAAACTGTTACAGATTAGACTATTTTTAAATTTAAACATTAAAAATTGTAGTATTTACAGGTGAAATAGATCAAAATTGTATTAAATACATGCATCAAATTCCCGGTCAAGTTTTTCAATTCCCCCAGTCAACTAAAATTAACATATTCATATTTGCCGCAAAACGCAAACATTTATTTTAAATTTTTAACACAATAGTTGAATTGTTGTTTAAAGAAGACAAATTTTCAACCAAATATTTGAATTTTGAACCAAAAAAATAATAATTTTTAACCGAAAATGGAATAGTAACATTTTTAGTGAAAAAAAATTAATTTTTAACCAAACATAAGAGTTTTCAACTAATCCAATGAATATTCAACTGTAACAGTTGAATTTTCAAGCAAAAAAATTAATTTTTACTAAAAAATATAAATTGTCAACCAAAACTTAAATAATTAAATTTCAAATTAAAAAAATTAACGTTTAACCAAACAAACGAAGTGATGAATTTTCAAATAAAATTGTAAATATTTAACTGAAATGGTTGAATTTTAAACCAGATAGATGAATTTTTTACTGAAATGATGAATCTTTAACTAGAATAATTGAATTTTGGACCAAGAAGATGAATTTCTACCAAAAGACGAATTTCCAACTAAAAAATATCATTTTTCTACCAAAAATTGAATAAATAAATTTTTAGGCAAAAAAAGAAAGTTCAAAAAAAGAGAAGAATTTTTAACTAAAATTATGGAATATTGAACTGGAATAATAGTTACATTTTTATTAAAAAAAAAATATCAACCAAAAAACATGCAAAGAAAAAGAATAGTTGAATTTTATGCCAAAAAGATGAATTTTCAGTCATAAAGATTATTTTTTTACAAAAAAGTCAAATTTTCCACAAAGTACATAAATTTTCAAACAAATAGTTTAATTTTTAAATGAAAAATATCGATTTTCAACGAAATAGTTGAAGTTTCACCAAAAAAGATGAATTTTAAATTAAAATGATGAATCTTCGAAGTGAGATAGTGGGATGATAGTGGGACAGAGGCTGACGAATTAACAAGTTAGAATGCTAATATCCGTAGGATATTAGAATATGAGAAAGAATCTGAATAGCTTTACTCTCAGTTAATTTTAATTGTTCTGTACCGAAAATACTTTAAGTTATTTTTTAAATAAATTACACGTTTTTTATACAAAATTATAGACAATGAAATGAATAATTTGATGAAAAAACTTCACCACATTGGCAAATTTGTTAATAACAGCACTCTCAGCTCGCGGAAATTATTACAAAATATTTATTTAATTTTTTTCATGAACATATTGCTGAAAATTTGTTGTATCGAAAAAAGTAAATAAACGTTTTCAAATAATTCCCGCGAGACGAAAGTGCTGCCATCAAATTGCCACTTCATAACCTCGGAATCCTACTACCGATTGGCCCGATTGGGAACGATTGAAACTTTGCAACACTCAATCGTTCCCAATCGTGCACACACGATTAAGAAACACGATTAGAAACAATTCAAATTTCGTTCTATCGTTCTGAATTGTTTTCAATTAATTATTTCTAGAAGGGATATTAAGTAAACAATAATTTGTAAATTTTTATGATTGTATACTTGATTATTAATTAAATAAATTATAATCAAACAATACAATTGTATAATAGAATTATTTTTTATTTTACTCTATACTGTGCTCCCTTCGGAATCCAGACTGGAAAGGATCAAGCAGGTTATGTTTATCCAAATATTCAGTTAGCTGGTTAGCCACTAATTTCTCAAGAGGCTTGGCTGATGCACTGAGGGTAGAGATAGGACGAAAATCTGTTAGAGTTGAAGGATTAGTAATCTTAGGAACCGGGCGAATCAGTGCCTGTTTCCAAATATTGGGGAAAATCCCAAGCTGTAGAGAACAATTGTAAATATGAAGTAGAACAGGAAGTATCACACGGAGAGAAAGTTTAACCATTTTAATCGAAATACCATCAATACCGATAGCCCCTCCCTGCCGATGGAACAGCATTTAAATGGCACTCAAACGGCACTGCCCAGTGCCGTTTCAGTGCTGCTCGTTTAAAGCTACTCAGATTACAGTTTTAAATGCCTGCAGAAGTTCCCTTTATACCTGCGAATAGGCTACATGTAAACCAGCTGAAAGGGATTAAAAATGAAAAATTAAAATTTGTGAAATTTTGAAGTTACCTCTGCGAAAGTTAGAAATTCAGAATTTACGGGTTTCGATAATTTCAGATATCTAACTTTTTTTTGAAAAGTTTAAAATTCGAATGAACATAATGTATCTCGTAAATGGAATGAGATACGCCAAAACAGACAACATTTTCGAATTCAACTTCAGAATAGTATATATTAGTATATAATTTATAAGTATAAAATATATATAATGAGAAAATTCATAAATTAAAAAAAAGTGTTAATAATTTGAAGAAAATTTTAAAAAGGGATTCGGGTTGGTAGCGGCCAACTGCTGTAAACCAGTCTGTCTGTCCGGTACGTGACGAATACAATAGAACCATTATATGACCGTCGCATCACCCTCAGTGCCGTTTAGGTGCCGAAATCAGCAGAAACAGTCACTGAAACGGCACTGGCGGCCCAGTGCCGTTCAACAAGATCATTTACGTGATTGAATTCTCGGCACCAGCCGATGGTAATATCACGGCAAAGGAGGAAGAAAAACGGGCGAAATATCAAGCACTTCTTTTCGAGCTGAGCAGGCTCTACCAAGGCTTCAAAGTCCATCTTGTAGTTCTCATAATCGGCTGTCTTGGAGGTATGAAAGCTTCATTTATTAGCCAACTCAACAAGATTCCGGCTTGCCAGCGTCAGGCTCATTCCATCGCGAACCGGATGCAAAAGGCTGTTCTTCTGGGATCACTTCATCTGGTCCGTCAACACTGTTCCTCATAACATTCTAAAAAGATTGGTAGCTCTAAAAAAGTATCCAGAGGTGAAACTTCATCTCCAACTGTCCCGTCTGCCGCGTAAGATCATCCGCGGCTAGAGACCCGACTACAAGGAACAGTGTTGCCCGATGTTATCTCGCGTAAATTTCCCGCTCTTGCTTAACTTCTAGGACAGAAGGAGCAGAAGCGGATGACGTACACGTTCCAGTTGCGTCGGGATTGGTTGCTTTTAAAGAACCATGATTGTAGCTTTCGGAGCCTACAACTTCTCACATGAAAATATTAACGTAATAATAATAATTTTCTTATGCGACTAGTATATCAACATGAAGTCGTCAATACTGCGGCGTTTCTATATCTCGCCGCAGATAGGGCCGCAGAGGAGCTTGGCCTCCCATTTGATTCCAGCGACACTACACATGGCCTAGCATCACTAACACCTTTGGTGCTCAAAAGTTGTGTACAGGAAGCAGAACATACGCTCCTACTAAGAGAACATGCTGATAAGCCCCTTCGTGGTAAATTCTACGGCATTATACGTAGAGAAGAGCTCTCGATGGGTCTGTCCAACATGTTTCTCAAGTCTGCTGAATTAAAATCGGAGACTGAGGGATTTCTTTTTGCCTGTCAAGATGGCGTTATAGACACCTTAGTTCACCGCGAGCGCATAATGAATATACCTGTAGGCGATACCAACTGCCGAGCGTGCAAGCAAGAGCCAGAAACACTTGGACATGTTCTCAGTGGATGCTCAAAATATGCACGATATGGGTACATAGAGGGACACAATGCGGCTCTAAAAGTGTTATATTACCATCTGAGGCACTTCTATGGTGTTGATATATTGCCCGTCTTGCCATACGCCCAGGGGGAACTCGAGTCCGTTGTGGAGAATGATCAGTGTAAGATCTACTGGAATTTCTCATTCTCCACCACTCAACGTATCAGTGCTACGAAGCCTGATATTGTCCTGCAAGATCTGAAAAACAAGATCATTTACGTGATTGAATTCTCGGCACCAGCCGATGGTAATATCACGGCAAAGGAGGAAGAAAGACGGGCGAAATATCAAGCACTTCTTTTCGAGCTGAGCAGGCTCTACCAAGGCTTCAAAGTCCATCTTGTAGTTCTCATAATCGGCTGTCTTGGAGGTATGAAAGCTTCATTTATTAGCCAACTCAACAAGATTCCGGCTTGCCAGCGTCAGGCTCATTCCATCGCGAACCGGATGCAAAAGGCTGTTCTTCTGGGATCACTTCATCTGGTCCGGCAACACTGTTCCTCAGAACATTCTACAAAGATTGGTAGCTCTAAAAAAGTATCCAGAGGTGAAACTTCATCTCCAACTGTCCCTTCTGCCGCGTAAGATCATCCGCGGCTAGAGACCTGACTCCAAGGAACAGTGTTGCTTGATGTTATCTCGCGTAAATTTCCCGCTCTTGCTTACCTTCTAGGACAGAAGGAGCAGAAGCGGATGACGGACACGTTCTAGTTGCGTCGGGATTGGTTGCTTTTAAAGAACCATGATCGTAGCTTCCGGAGCCTACAACTTCTCATTAAAAAAAAAATATATATATTAACATAATAATAATAATAACGTACAAAGTGATCACTTCTATTTAACCACTAATGTTTAACCTATAAAGAGGAAAAACACTTGTTACTCTATCTGTACACATATAACAACAATTACTATAAGAAATCGAATGAAAATATTTACTTTTTGCTGTTAAAAAGTAATGCAGTCGTCTGCAAGCTTCAAAGTCACGCAAAAATTGACGCAATGCTGTGACGCATGTTCAGAAGGGCCTGACGCTCCTCTCTCCCCTTCCACTCAACCGGGCATTCCTTATAGTTACGCTAATATGACGACTGTCACAACCGTACCCTGGCACAACCGTACCCAGTCTACCCTAATGCCAATTCCTCAACTTACAGAAAAAAGTCGTAAAAATTAAAACTCGGAAATGATTTAAAACAATTATGAAAATAAATTAGTGATTTGAATTTAGAAAGATAATTAGATATACTTCGTTCAATATTCTTACAATAAAGAGTATAATTATTTATAAACTTTCTAACTTTAAGACCTTTAAAACCAAAACCTTCAAAATTGAACAATTTTAAACACAACCGACTTGAAATTGTCGTATTGTCTAAGTCAAATAATTTTAGATTCAAAGCTTTTAAAATTAGACAGTATAATTTCAAAATAAGAATTTTCTCTGTAAATCTAAGTTATAGTAAAAAGTTACAAATGAAATAATGCTACGTTGTTTTTGTATCAGAAATCAAGGACCATAAATAGCAATATTAGAATATCAAATGTCAATACCACGTCATCAGCAATCAACAAACAAATGAATATTAATCAAAATTTAAAAAATTGCAATTAATGTTTGTCGTGTGAGCCTCCACGGACAGTCAGTTGACTAGCAATGCCGTGAAGTCTAGTTTGACTTGGGTGGTAAAAGGGGGGCTAGGAAGAGGGCGTAGCCGTGGAAGCCGTCACGGGAGAGTCCCGAGTTAAAGCATATATTTTGCTGTCTATTCAATCACAGTCATACAGATCTATAACGAAATACCGCGACATGGTGCTAAGTGTTCGCGTGCACTCATGCAATCAGTAATTTGTTTAGCGAAATTTTGCCTAAAAAAGTTTTTCTTGATCCAACGTAAATCACGTATTCGGTGGTGGCGTCGAGGCGCGTTTCGTGCCATGTGGGGATAGAAATTCGTGTAGTGCTATGTCAAATGGAGATTCACACTCCGACACGGATTTGAATAATTTTAGTGAATAGGACTCTGACAATAGTAATTCCACTGTGATAGTTCCGTTGAGACAAAGAAACATGCCGGCAGAAGGTCAAGCCAATTTACTTCCCCCGCCCGCATTGCACGTAAAACCTCCCGATTCGCTCGATTTCCAGAAGCCTGAAAAGTGGATGCCTTGGATTACAAGGTTTGTACGGTTTGTGTCGGTCGCCGGTTTAAGCCAGAGATCTGAAAAAGAAAAAGTCGACCTCCTCTGCTACTCAATGGGAGAGCACGCGGAGGAAATTCTCTCACGCATAGTTCCGGAAACTACAGATCGCGTTGTTTATGAAACTGTGAAAACTAAATTTACTGAGTATTTTGCACAAAAAAAAACGTTATTTACGAACGATATAAGTTCAATGCGCGAGTCCAACAGCCTGGTGAAACTGTAGACACATTTATTACTGCGTTGTACACCCTAGCTGAAAAATGTGAATATGGTGCACTGAAAGACGGGCTCATCCGCGATCGGATTGTGATCGAAATTGCTGACCGGAAAGTATCCGACCGCTTACAGTTGATGGCAGATCTCACGATCGATCAAGCTGTGAACATCGCGCGCCAAGATGAAACTCAGGCAAGGGAGAGCAAAGCCATTCACAAGGAGGACTCTACTGCACTAATAAATCGTGTAGATTCTGGAAACTCTACGATGCACTTCAAGAAACAGGATCTCTCAGCCCAGGAAAAGGAAGGGAAACCATCACAGAATACGTCGAGGCAGCAATCCAACGACAAGTGCTTTAGGTGCGGTCTTCCCAGCCACGCACATGATAAGAGATGTCCAGCGGCTAATTCGACTTGCAGAAGTTCTAAAAAGGTAGGTCATTGGGACCGTGCTTGTAAAAGTAAGTCTGTTCGTGCAATCGGCGAAGGTTCAGGGAATTTCGTAGAAGGCTATCTAGGAAATGAGCATTTTCTAGGTTCGATAGGTTCAAAGAATGTATCCAATGACTCAGATTACGATTTTTATTTAAAAATAAAATAATTTGATACCGAAAGATGTTTTTACAAAGACACGGGCGCAGACGTTACGTGTATTCTGCTAAATTTTGTACCTGATACATATAAGAAAAAGATTTACAGAACTGGCGAAATTGTTCATGACCCAGTTGGCAGAAGACTGCCAGTCGTAGGTTGTTTAAACTTAGAGCTAATGTCAGACAGTAGAGCTGTACATGTAAAAGTTTTTGTTGTAAGAAATTTAGTAAAATGTTTGTTAAGAAAACACGAAATAAAAAAATTTAAAGAACCATCGAGAGCTTACAATATAATTGAAGTAGGAAAAGTTTCTTGTGAAAAATCATTTACTAAAGTTAACGTGGAAGAAGAATTTCCTGGAATCTTTGACGGATTGGGACAGTTTAAAAAAGAATTAAAAATTCCTCTAAAGGACGGTGCCAGGCCGTTTTTGCAGTCTGTCCCTCGAAGTGTACCGATCCCGCTTTTGGATAAGCTTAAAAAGGAATTAAACCGTTTGGTTGAATTAAATGTGATCGAAACGGTAAATCACCCGACAGATTGGTGTTGCCCGATTGTTTGCGTACTGCACGACGGTGACGATATCCGACAATGTTGCGATTTTACTGAACTCAACAAACATGTCTTAAGAGCTATTTATCCGGTTCCAAAGGTCGAGGTTTCATTAGCACGACTTAAAAATGCACGATTTTTCTCGCGTCTAGATGCTAAATCGGGGTTTCACCAAATAAAGCTTTCAGAAGAGAGTCAGCCCCTAACAACTTTAATCACTCCGTTTGGGCGATATACGTTTAAACGTCTGCCATTTGGTGTTAACTGTGCCACACATTATTTTTCAAAAATGTTTTCAGATCTCCTGCATGACATCCCAAATGTCATCGTGCATGTCGATGACATATTAATTTATGCTGAAACGATAGAGGAGCATGACAGGGTGCTAAGACAAGTTTTTGAGAGGCTTAATAAAGAGAGAGTGACTCTAAATAAAAAGAAGTGTCAGATCGGTGTTTTGAAAGTTAAATTTTTAGGCCATGATATTTCTGAAAATGGAGTTAGTATTAGCCCTGATAGAGTCGCTGCTCTTGTAAAATTTCCTACTCCTAAAAATGAAGAGGGTGTTATGCAATTTTTTGGTACGGTCAATTTTGCGGGAAAATATATCCCAAACAAATCCCAAATCTTAGAACCTTTACATTCCCTTCTGAAAGACGGAGTGACGTTTGTCTGATCTTCTGCTCAAGAAAAAGCATTTAATGAAATAAAAAAATGTCTAATAAGTGCTCCGACACTAGCTCACTTCGATCCCAGTAAAAATACCATCGTCCAAGCTGACGCCTCGTGTTTTGGAATCGGAGGAGCCCTCATCCAAGAGTTTGGTAATGAAAGACGTGTTGTGGCTTACATGTCCCGTACCTTGACTCCGACAGAACAAAGGTACAGTCAAATAAAAAATGAAGCTCTTAGTCTAACGTGTTTATTGGGTCGCATTCATACATAAAACGGTGTTTATCGGGTCGGCGAGAAAATAAGATTTTGTTTCATGGGACTAATAGAGGACAGTCTCCTGAAGTGTTTACAACCTTTTTTTTTGTTTTTAACCTCTTAGTGAATGCGTGGGAGGAAAAATACATAAAACGGTGTTTATCAGGTCGTCAAATTAAAAGCATCAAAATGACATGTAAAGGAAAATGTTGAACAGTGAAACTTATTTAGGATGAAGAACACAAGAAC
>CAKNYM010045090.1:32695-97827 GCA_932195095.1 Andricus curvator | reverse complement strand
TATATATATATATATATATATATATATATATATATATATATATATATATATATATTATATATATATATTTTAAATATTTTTATTTTTTTCGAGTCCCATATATCTTATTATTTCTGGAAAGCATAAATTACGTACAGTAAGGGGGGATATATTTATTTACTCTTCATTACAGGGGGTGGGGGGTCTCAGAGAGGGCCAATAATCTGTTGAATAATTTAAGTACGGCCTCTTAGCATATCTGAAACAAAAAATTTCTTAGATGTTCAAGATGAACAAATTGATTTTGAGAAAGGTAACTTAAAATTTTTCAAGAAAAAAAAATGTAGACCAAATATTGCAAGTACACCTGTTTTGTGTGTTTGCGAGAAGATAGAAGGAAGGTCGACTTGTGTGACGATCTCAGTCATCACTGACCTAGAGGATCAACGAAGATTACGTTGTACATATAATCTTGCAAAGTAGGAGTCGATCGTTGTGGGTCGCGTTCCCCGCCATTGCATCCGTTCAGATGAGAAACGAGTGGTTTTGCCCACGCGATTCGAGATCAAGAGTGCTAACTAAACTATGCAAGTATGGCGAGTAAGTATTGTATTTTCTAAGTTATGTTGCACATTCACACATGTGACACAATGGCACTCAAGTTCGCAATGGATCAGCGATCCTGCATGGATCGTTTCTGCCGATTCACTTTCAACCAATCAACTCTGATACAGATAACTCCGGCAATCGTTACGTGTATACCTTTACATTCATATAGTTATATAAAATAGTTACTACATTCTTAATAATTCATAGCATCGTAAATTTCAGCCTTACTAACACTCGCGCCATTATTTTCTCTCTTGTCCCTGGTGAAAATTTTGTTACAAAAAAGGACAAAAATCTAAAACCGTTTTAAGAGGAACCTACAAATAAATTAAATGCATTAGAATAAAAAGTACAGAAAAGAATAACCTTTGTCTATTCAGATGAATTCTGTACTTTTTTGTATATTGTTATATTTTATTGAAGTTTTAATTTATTTAATTTAAGTAATTACATTCTCATCATTTATGATTGAGAAAGTATTAGAATTGTCAAAAATTTCACACCTTAGTTTTTCAACGGATCTCCATGTTTGGGACCCCTGAAACCAAAAATTGAGTTTTGACGATAGCGTCTGTCGTCTGTCTGTCTGCCCGTCCGACCGTCTGTTTGTAAACACGATAACTCTCGAAAAAATGAAGAAATCAAATCGAGCTTTGGTACACTTTTTTTAGGTCCTAAAAGAAAGAACGAGTTCGTGAACCAGCCATTTTCGATATACATTCAAAAAGGCAGAGAATTTTCAAAATGTTTGAGATCATTTTTTTCAAGATTTGAGAATTGCATGTACGGCTATACAAAAATTTAACTCATGACTTGTTTTGATCAAAAGAAAATTATCAAAGTTATAGCATTTACAAAATTAAGAAATCAATCGAAAATCAAAATTTTAAGCCAAACAATGCACGATATAAAAAAAACTAGAAAAGAAAAGCGTTGCTTTTTGAAATCCCTACAAAAGGAGCATAACAACTTTTTAAAATTTCTTGAAGGAACGAAAATTCAAATTTTGATCGCACAAAAAATAATGAAAAACAAAAACTTCCATTTTATGGCCAAACTATGCGAAATACGAAAAAAGATGAACAAACAAAAATGGTGCCACCAAATAAGATCTACAAATTTGTTGATAATCACTTTTCAAAAGGACACGTGTTTTTGTTTTATTCGTGAAAAATAACACTGAAAATAAAAAAGATATTTGTTGTTGTTTGAAAAACGATGCAAGCTACGAACAAAAATCAGTAAACAAAAATTGTGAACATAAAACACATCTACAAATTTTTTATAAATTACTTTTTGATAGAACGTGTAGTTTTGGTTTTAATGATGAAAAATTACATTACAAATAAAAATGAAAAAGTGTGTGGAAAAACGACAAAAGGTACGAAAAAAATTGATTGACAAAAGTTGTTCACTCAAGAAAGAGATACAAATTTTTTATAATTTATTTCATTTTCATCATTTATGATGGAGAAAGTATTAGAATTCTCCGAAATTTGACACCACATATAATCAATTTCGGAACAAACGACGCAAAATACGAAAAAAAGTTTCACAGAGCAATTATAGCAATTATATTATTGTCATGCTAGGTCGAAAAATAAAAACGTTTTGGCTGCAAAAACTGTGCATTCCTGTAGATTCTTCTATTTGTACTTTTTTGTAGATTCTTGTAGGAAAATAAAACTACAATAAAATGAAACAATATACAAAAAAGTGAAAAATTCGGCCGAATAATAGACAAAAGTTGTACTTTCCTGTAATTTTTTTATTTATTCATTGTGTCTACTTGTAGTTTCCGACAAAAATGGTTTTAGTTATTTGTACTTTTTTCTAAACATGTTTTATTTTCATAACTGAAATTTCTGCTTTTCCTATGATTTATTATATTAGCAAAATTTTCTGTACCGTTTTTCAATATTTTAACTTTTGTTAAATCACGTATTGCACGCATTGCATACATTAAAAGTGTTTTTATGACGTAAAACACCCAAATAATTTTTTTGTTTAATACTGCGTAGTTTTTTGTAACGCCTTGTAGGTTTTAACAACAAAGTAAAAAAATGTTAATCAAATGTTATACAAATTTTCACAGTGTAGAAATTTGTACTTTATTGTTATTTTTTCAGTTTCCTACATGAAAATAAATAAAATATAAGCAAATATTATCTTTTTTTCTTTTATTTGTAATTTATATTAAATTTTGTACAAGTTTTAACAAACAAATTACAGTTGTAGAAATGTTGTGCTTCCCTGTAAAAATTTTCTCGATCAGGGATGTTCTTTAACATATGGGTGATTTGCAAATAGATTTCAATTTTGGTTTTCGAATCACGAGTGAACTGAAGTTCTTCAAAATGCAATAATTCTTATCAGGAGAGTCAACGGAGAAAGATGAATTTTCAACAAAATATTTGAATCCTCAAACAACTAGATAAATTTTCCACAAAATAGTTCAGTTTTCAAGCTAAAAAGTCAAACGTTTGAAAAAATATTTGACTTTTAAACCCGAAAAGAAGAATTTCGAACAAATAGATAATTTTCAATCAAGAAAGAAGAATTTTTAACCAAATACCTGAATTTTTAGTTGAAAAAGATACTTCTGTAACCAAAAATCAAACCATTAAATTTTCAGTGTAAAGAACTGATTTTCAACAAAAAAAAATCGAATTTTTACGCAGTTGAATTCCACTGAAAAAGACAAATTTTTAATAAAATAATTGAATCATCAACCAAAATGATGAATTTTCAACAAACAAGATTAATTTTTCACCCTAGTAGAAAAAAAATGGAATATTTGGTTTTTTAGGAAAAAAATTAATTTTCTACCGAAAGAAACGAGTTTCCGAAAAATAGTTGAATTTTCAAACCGAAAATATTAATTAAAAAAAAGGTTAATTTACGATCAAATGAATTAAACTGCAACTAAAAGTATGAATCTTCAACCAAAAAAAAAATAAATATTAAAAAAAAAACATGTAATAGTTGATATTTCAACCAAAAAAGAATTTAATTTGGAATGAAGAAAAGTTGAATTTGACCAAAAAATATGAATTTTTCAGCAAAAGGGTTGAATCCTACACCAAAACTGTTGAATTTTGAATTTTGAACCAAGCAGTTGCATTTTTAATCACAAAGGATTAACATTTTAGCCAAGGAGATTAGTTTTCTACCCAAAAGGATGAATTTTTAACAAAATGTATGAATTTTCAACCTGTAAAGATTAATTTTGAATCTAAAATATCAATTTTCAACCAAAAATGGAATAGTTGTTTAAACCCGCATGAGATTCTTCAACTTACAAGAAACAGGAAAAAAATTGAACGAAACAATTTATAGATTTAAAAGAATTCCAAATATTTAAGAGATTCAACAAAACTATAGAATTCAAGGAATTTCCTGAATTCCATAAATATTCTGAATTGATGGAATTCAAAGGATTCAGGGAATTTAGAAAATTTAAGAAATTCGGAAAATTCAATGAATTCAGGAAATTGAAGGAATTCAGAAAGTTCATAGAATTTAGGAAATTCATAGAATTAGGGGCATTCTAGGAATGCGAGGGCTTAAACAAATTTAAGAAATTTAATAAATTCAGAATATTCAAGAATCTAAATATTCGACAACTTCAGGATATTCAAAGATTTCAGACAATTCAGAGAATTTAAGGAATTTTAGGGAATTCAACAAATCCAGAGAATTCAGAATATTCCAAGAAATCAGGAAAATAAAAAATATAAGATTTCAGGATATTCAAGGAATTCACAGAATTTTAGGGATTTCCTAGCATTTGCATATTTCAAGAAATTCTGAAGATTCAGAGAATTTAAAGAACATAAGGAATTTAGAATATTGAAGGATTTTAGAGATTTTGAGCAATTCAAAGATTTTCAGGAATTTAGAGAATTCCAAATATTTAAAGCATTCAGGCTATTCAAAGAATTTAAGGATTTCAGAGAATTCAGGGATTTCAGAGCATTTAGGTGATTCGAAGAATTCAGAGAATTCAAAGCATTTTAGGAATTCAGAACAGTCATAGAATTCAGGTAATTCAGAATATTCAAGGATTTCAGAGAAATTTCCATTGCTCGAAATGTAATCCCCTATAATTTTGAAGAAGTTTAATTGAAATATAACTAAGCATTGGTTTTAATTATTTTTTCTACTTTAAAATATAATTTCTATTTTCGGTCGATACAATTTTGAAAGATTTAAAAATGAAACCAAACTACTTTAAACATTTCAATATAAGATTATTCTATTTTAAACACTTTCAAAGCAGGCAGAAAAATCATATATAGTTTATACATAGTTGAAAAAATTATTTATAATTTTCATTTTCTTTATACAAAATATCTATACAACAAACGAAAATCATATACATATAGGATTTTCCACTATGTCTAACTTTTCCGTCTGGGAATTCACACTTGTTTAATTTTAAACGATTCCAATTCGCAATAATTCAATGTTGATATATACATTCCTTATAATATTTTAAATCATTCTGACTTTTCTATGCCATGAACTGCTTCAAATAAAAAATTATAATATTGATATATTGTAAATTTTATTTTACTGCTACTAATATCAGAAGACAAAAAGTTTAAAGCTTTTCCTTTATCCCAAGTATTCTAAGTCATAGAAGAATGAAAAGCTCGTTAACAAAAAAGGAACTGAAAGAAACGTGTGCTTGTAAGCTTTGAATAATAAAACAAATAAATTTAAAAGAAAACAACAATAAAGAAATAAAAGCATCACTGGGAACCTTCAGATTATTATTCATTCGATAGCGATATGAAGCCTTAATAAATCTATTAAAGCTGTACAATTTTCAACTTTTTTTTAACAATAAGGTAGCTGTATTGTGAAACTTGTAAATAGGCTAAGTCACCTCCACCAACGTAACATATACTTACAAATTATTGCTTCATAATGGTGAAATAAGAATTATTTAGACCTTCCATTTATCTGACCTAAAGAATGCACTTGAAAATAGAAACATACCTCTGATAATGAACCCTTTTGTGTACTTTATTACACAAGATGTTTTTCGTATAAATGCGTTGTCTTAAAATCTTCCTTAAAATTTGTTTAAGAGATCTCTTTAATTTATTAGATAATCCTTTCAAATTCTAAAAGGTCTTTTTTTTCCTTTAAAATAGTTGACATCTGGCGAAAGCCCTTGAAATTAAGTTTATTTTATTCCCTGAAGCTCCCTAGAAATTCATTGAAATCCTTTAAAATGCATTCAATTATCTATAAATTAAAATTACGAAGTTATCAATTATTTTTATTTTATTATTTCATTTTAGTTACGGAATGGAAGCTTCTAATGTGTCTCCTAAGGGTTCACATTTTTCTTGTATCTCTTTCTTATTCCTTTACACACCCCCACACACTTACTTGGTGGTGGAAGGGTGACACACAGTTTAAGGTGGGTTCCGAACCACCAAGAGCAACAGCTTTAAGTACTTAGAGAACCTTTTTCTCTAGAGGTACCGGTCCCATGATTCTCCGGAGATGAACAACTCCCTTGCTAGGTTAGTGTTCACCGCATGAGCCGCCAAGGCTCTTCCAGAGTGCGAGGCGGGAATCGAACCCGCAAGCCGACGGAGTCGGTGCAAGGCCTACGCCTCAGCCCCCACGGCCATCGTCCCACTTTTATTTTATTATCAGTTGTAAGTTAAAATGATTTGAAATCTCTTTAATATAAATGAAATTAAACTTATTCATTAAAATATAAAAAAAAGCATTGTTGAAATCATTAAAAATCTTTCAAATCCCACAAAATCTTTGAAATCGATACGTATGTGCGCTCGTATGTGTGCCTCGAGCTCGTCAGATGAGTGGCTAGAAGTTTTATAATACCTATTTTTTTTGGCCTCGATAGCTGCGCGTGTTCACGCACTCCTGGTTTATGTTTAGAAACTGGTGAGTCAGCAGTGTTTGAGGTTCGAATCTTCTGAGTTGCGAATTTATAAATTAATATAAAATTAAATCGCACAAATAAAATTTTTCCTCTTTTTATTTCAGTCTGAAATTTTCAGGAACTGTTCGTAGGAAATTCGAACTGTTCGTAAGAAACTTCGAAATTTATGCATATATTTCTCATACAAATAAGGATTTAATGTTTCATTTTTTTATCTCGTATCCGAGACCTAGCTACAAGTTCGTGACTTCTTCACGGATAAATTTTTTCCGTGCAGTTCTCACTGAATCAAACTTAGAAAGTAGGAATTGCTTGAAATTTCATTTTTTTAAATTTATTTTTCGAAGTTCTTTTAGAAAACCTTCAAAATGGAGCTTAAAATATTTGGAAATCTTACAAAATTCTTCAAAATCTCTGAAATTTTTTTAAATCGCTTGAAATTCTTCGTAATTTGTTAAGATAGCTTAAGATCTTTGAAATCTTTTAAAATCCCTAAAATCCTTTGAACTAATTGTAGGTCCTATAAAAACCTTCAAAAATTGTAAAATTGTTTGAAATCTCTTGAAATCTTTGAAAATGCAACAAAATTCTTTGATATATTTCTTGAATTTTTTTCATTCGATTGAAATTCTTTGAATTCTTCAAAAGAACATAAATATGTAATCATAAGAATCCATTTGAAAACAAAAATCATTTGAAATTCCATGGATTTTTCCTAAATCGCACAAAATGTGTCCAATTCTTGGAGATTCAATGAAATTCTTTAAATCTTCAGAATTCCATAAAAAAACCTTAGAATCCCTTGATATATTTCGTATCGAGAATAATTTCTTGATATTTAATTTAATTTGTTTCCCAAATTTCTCTAGAAATACTTCAAAATCGAGCTTGAAATGTTTGGAAATCCAAGAAAATTCTTCGAGATACCTTACATTTGTTAAATATTTTGACATTTTTACGGCATTTGTTAAAATAGCTGAAAATCTTTGAACAAAATCTTAAATCCCTTAAATCCTTCAAAATAATTATAGGTCCTATGAAAAACGCTTAAATCTTGTGAAATTTTTTCATATCTCTTGAAATCTTCGGAAATGCAACACAATTCTTTGATATATTCCTTAACAATTTTTTCAATCTGTTGAAATTCTTTCAAATCTTTTCACCGTTTCATCACCGTTTATACTAAAAATCAGTTAAAACTAGTTTTAACTATAATAAAAACGCGAAAATACGAGGAGCATTTGTTAAAACTAGTCAAAACGCAGAGTAACCAAGTGTTTTTGTTAAAACATGAAAAAAATTTTAATTCCATCTGATTTCATGTCTCAATTAAAAATATCAGTTGAAACTAGATTCACTCAATTGGTATTTCGAATATCTAAGAATTTTCTTACATTTTATTTTATTTTATTTATTTCTCAAAGTTCTCAAGAAATCCCTTAAAATCGAGCATAAAATGTTTGAAGATCCTACGAAAATCTTTAAAATCCCTTGAAATTTTTGTATTCTTTTGAAATTTATTGGCATCTGTTAAACTAGATTGAAATAATTAAAATTTCGTAAATCCTTCAAGATAATAGGAAATCCTATAAAACCCCTTGAATCTGGTTAAATTATTTACAATACCTTGAAATATTCTGAAAAATAAGTGGAGAGGTCGGGTCTCCATGACCTCCAAGGAATCTCAGGCCTGAAGTAATAGAAAGTAATTGAAAGATTAAAATAATAAATTTCTTGAGATTTATGTTAAATTCATTCCAATTTATTGATTTGGTATTTCTTAAGTTTAAAATTTGTTTTCTAATGAATGATAGAAGCGTTGGTTTACGACTTCAAATGCCATTATTTCTATCAAAGTGCCTCCGATCAATTACGATATGCGCCATTGTTATAAACTATATATACGCAATCAACGCTCAATTGTTTCGTTAGTTTATTTTAAATTTATGTAAAATTTATGCAAATTATATAGACTTCCGTGAGAAAAGTATGTATGATAATATGAGACGCGTCAATTGGCAATTTTCTTGCCAATCGTGGGCGATCGATTATCATTTACCGATTTGCATCAGAGGAAGTATCTCTTAGAGAATTTAAATGCAATATAATGTTATAATTTTGCGTGGATAATTTGGTCTGACTTCTGAAATGGTAAGATGAAGTACTTTACTAATACTTCGTAAAAATAAAAATATGAGTCAAAGTTATAGTTTTAGCTGCTGCTAATCGAGTTTTTTATTTATCCGTAGAAAATTGCAATTATTCAAAGGAGAGTGGATATATGAAAAATATATTGTTTAAAAGGCTTTGAATAAATCAATTCTGGCTATTGAGGGTTTTCATTTATAATAATTGTTACGAAAAATGACGAAAGATAGTTTATGAAAAATAAACAATGTTCTTATGGTAGATATAGGTTTTGCAACAGCCTTAGGGAAAATTATGACACAGATTGGTTTCATTTGAAAGAAAATGACCATTTCATATTAGAGCGTAGTGAAAATAGTCAAATTAATTAAATCTTTGAAGCCGAGGGAAAAAGTTTGTAGGTTAGCAATCCAAAAAAGTAAAAAATGTTTTATTTTTTTGCGATTGTGGAACGTTTCAAACACAACAAAAAATTTGCATGAATGAAAAGTAATGAAATTTTGTTTTCAGATTATCGAAAAATTCTAAAATATGCAAAACACTTTTTCAAATTTCTAATTTCATATTGTTGCTCACTAAAAAACTGTAGATTATAAAAATTTGCCATAATTTTCAACAAAATAGAAAAATTTGTTTGAATTTTCAAATCTAAAAAGAGAACAGAACATGTTAACCTTTTTTTTTATTTGAAATTTGAAATTTTTTTTACTATTCTTGGATATCACCCCAGAATGTTTTTTCCTTCAGCTCAAACACTTAGATTAATTTCGTCATTTTTACTCCGCCCTATTTCATATGCTTTTGAAAGATTGCTCTACTAAAGTCAAATGTACTGTTGCTTTGTAGGAATGCTTTTTTTCAGGTTGATCCCATTTCGTCGGCTGGCAGATGGTAATATACACATGATATAGATGCACTCTTGATAATCAAGGACCTATCACGTTTGGTGATAGCAAGTTGGATTCTCTCGTATAATCGAGATTGAATTCCCGTTTCGTTGAAACCGACGAGTCGAGGGCACGATTGATTAGAATTGAACGCGAGAACTGAACGACGGTATTGAAGCAGCCGTACTTGGAAAGGGGATTGAAAAAATATATATCTTTTTAATATTCTCAATATGACTTTAGATTAAATCAGAAATCATTGTTTCTCAAACACAATAAATCTGCACGAGTTTGTGTATTTGCTGGTAGATTTTACATTTTTAATGATTTTCTTTTGAAATAGTGAATAAAAACGTATTAAAACGTCCTATCATATGCGTCTGGGCCCATAGAAAAAAGGTTTCCAATTAAGAAACTCGGACTTGTTTTTAGCAAAAAAATAGGCTCACAGTAATTTTTTAAGACACACAATGGACTTAAATCCAGCTTTAAGATTAAAAACAGGATTAAATTAAGGTGTAGCAAAAACAAATCTTAAAAAACCAGGCTTTTTTCGTGAAACTGAAAATTGAAAATGAAAGAATTAGTACAAATAGGTGACATGCGCATACAAAATGGGTTTTGTAGCCAATTTAGTCGTTTAAATCACTAACTACTTTCCCCTTCAAATTTTTCATGGAAATAATTCTCATTGAAATTCTCATTAAAATTCTCATCGAAATAATTCTCATAGAAATTTTTTATTTTAATCATCATTGAAATTATCCTCGAAATAATTCAAATCGATATTCTCATTGACATTCTTATAAGTTTTTTTTATTCAAGATCTACGTCTTTGGTTAAAAATTTAACTATTTGGTTGAAAATTTGTTTTTCATTCTCAAGGATTAATTTTGTAATTGAAAATTTAACTATTCCATTCTTGCTGAAAAATTCATCTTCTTGGTTGAAATTTCATCTTTTTGGTTTAAAATGTAACTATTTGGTTGAAAATTAATCTGTTTTGTTTGAGGATTCCATTATTTTGTTCAAAATCCGTCTTTTATAGTTAAAATGTCAGCAACTTGGTTCCAAATTAAACTATTTTAATGAAATTTTACTTATTTGGTAGAAAATTAACTGTTTTGTTGAAAAATCATACTTTCAGGTTGAAAATTCAAGTGTTTTGTAGCTAATTGGTCTTTTTGGCATCAAAATTCAAAAATTGGTTGAAAATTGATGTATATTGTTATAAAGTCGTCTTTTTTGGTAAAAAATTAATTTTCTTGATAGTAGAATTATCTTCTTGGTGGGGAAAAAATTCTTCTTGGTGGGAAAATCATCTCGGAAATTTTAACTATTTGGTTCAAAATTAGATTTCTTATCTGAAAATTTAACTATGCCATTTTTGTTAGGAAATTTATCCTAAATAAGCTGAAAATTTTACCATTTGGTAAAAATGCATGTATTTTGTTGAAAATTGATCTCTTCGGTTAGAAAGTTAATAGTTTTTGTTGGAAATTCATCTTTTTGGTTAAGGATTCGTCTTTTTTGGTTGAATTCAACTCGTTGAAAATTCGTTTTCTTTTCCTAACAAGTACTTTTTTAAACTGAAAATTTAACGATTCCATTTTTGGCTCAAAAAATATCTTTCTTAGTCGAAAATCAACTATTCAGTTTGAAAATAATATTTATTGATTGAACATTTATTTTTTATGTTGAAAAAGTCATCTTCCTTGGTTTAAAATCACATTTTTTGTTGAAAATTTACCTTTCTGGGGTGTAAAGTCAAATGTCTTCTGAAAAATTCGTATTATTGAATTTAAAAATTCAGCAGTTTTTTGTTGAATTTTAATATTTTTAGTTGTTTTGTTTATGTTGATAATTCGTCTCTGGTTAAAAATTCATTACTTTTGGTAGAAAATCTTTGTTGGTTGAAAATTCAACTATTTTGTAGAAAATGCAATATATATCGACTTAAAGACTCAGGAATTTGAAATAATAATCCACACTAGGACGCTGATCAACATTAAATTCTCATACCTTAACTTTTGCAGAAAATTGTAATTTTTCTATTCTAAAATAACATAGCTAATCTGTAACCTTCTATCAATCGATAAATCAGTTTATCTTGTTGATCCGGGTCTCGATGATTCATGATGCCCCTATCTGAAGCGGTCACGTGGTCATTGGTAAAGAAATAAAATGCGGGGTTGCGTCAGCCCTATGTTAGTTCTTGTAAAAATTATGAGGGATTTTTTTTCGTGTTACAATCTAGAAAATTCTTTAAGAGCCCCACCCTAAACCCCGACATTAGGTTCACCGACCCACGTGATTTTGCAGTTACGAGTAGTCTCGTACTATAAAAGCTCCCTATGATCCTGTAGTCTGCGACAATTGTTCTTTTTGATGTCGTTGAGAAAGTCGAGCAGTAGAATCTGGGAGCGCCTTGCTGTAAAATGTCGAATAATTCTCGAATAGGTTCAGATTGGAATAAAAAATTTCCAACTATGCTTCAGAAAATTTTACAAATTCATCAATTTATAACAAGATAATTTGGGGAGAGAATTTCTACTTTGATTAGGAAGTGATGGAGAAATGAAATTCTATCTATCGAATTCTGATATCTGAACCATTTTGATAGTATCATGCTTCAACCTCATCTGTCGATTCCTGCAGGTGAGTTGATTCAATTTATTAAAATGCGAAGAATGAGTTAGGTTAAATAAGAAACAGTAATAATTTTTTGACTAAAAAAATTATATTAATGAAATATAAGATATATAAAATTCTGCACCTTCTATGGAGCTCCTTGCACTTTTGAATCTATGCAAACAATTTTCATCGAAACTGAAGTATGGAAATATTTTTAAGAAACAACAAATGTTATAAATATTTGAAGAAACTTAGGGGCCGTTCAAAAACGACGTAAAGCTATTTTGAACAATTTTTCCATCCCTTCCCTTCTTCGTCACAGATAATCCCACAAAGCCTGAATCACAATATGTGATATGAGTCACAAATACGAACACACAACACCCTTTTTAGGTCAAATTTTTTTCTTCGGTTTCATTTGATAAACGCCAAAAATGAAACATCAGACATACAAAAATAATATTTTAACAGACTTTACACCCCAAAATGCTCTCGAACCAGAGAAAAGGGGTGATTTTTCACGAATATAGGGGGATAAATTCTTTTAAATAAAATTAACGTATAGGTACATTACTGAATTCAATATGATTCGTTTAAAATGTTCAGTCGAAATATATTGCATCTCCAACAAAAGAGTCGAATTCTCAACCAAAAAAGACGAGATGAATTTTCAAAGAAGAGGTTTAGTTTTCACGCTCGAAAGTCAAATTAAAAAAAATAGTTGAGTGTTAAAATCGAAAAGATGATTTTTCAAACTAATAATTGAATTTTTGCCAAACAGAAAAGTTAATTTTAAAAAGAAACAGATGCATTTGCAACCAAATACTTGAACTTCCAAGCAAAAGAGACTAATTTTCAACAAAGTAGTTGAATGTGTAACTAAATAGTTCAAAAATTGTCGAATTTTTAAACAAAAAAGATTTAACTGCAACCAAAGGAAGATGCATTTTTTTTATTTTTGATTAAGTAGTTGAATCTTTAAGCCAAAAAGACGAATTTTTTAAAAGAGAGTTGAACGTTCAACCAAGAACTGTTCTACCAAAAAAGATGAATTTTCAAACCAAAAGGACGAATTTTCCATCGAAAAAGACAAGTTTGCAACCAAGCAGTTAAATTTTCGACCAAAACGATAATTTTTTAACAAAACAGTTAAATTTTCAACAAATAATTAAATTTTCAACAAAATAGTTGAGTTTGTAACCACATAGTAGAATTTTTAACAAAGCAGATGAATATTCAACAAACAAATTATATAGCAACGAAACAGTTGCATTTAAAACCAAATAGTTCTTTTTTCAACAAAAGCACACATTTTCTTCAACAAAATAGTTAAATTTTCCACTAAAATGATGAATCTTTAACAACAAAAAATTTATTTTTAGTAGAGAGGTTTACATTTAAACCAAGTGGTTAAATTTTTGATAAACAAAGAATAATTCTAAGCGACAAATATACAAAAATATAATAGTTGATATTTCAACACGAAAAGATTTTAATTCACAAACAAAGAGATTGAACTTAAACCACAAAGAGATGCATTTTCAACCAAAGAGTTAAATCTTGAAGCCAAAAAGATGGATTTAAAAAAAAGTGTGTTTATCCTAAGAGATAAGTTTTTAATAAACAGTTGAATTTTTGACCAAAAAAGATGGTTTTTCATCAAAATAGTTAAATTTCTGAGAAAAAGGACGACTTTCTCAAAAAATAATTATATTTTCATTGAAATAGTTGAATTTTTAACTTAAATCATGAGTATTCACCAAAAAAAAGGTATGTAACAAATAAGCATAAATTTAAACCAAGCACTTGATTTTTTATCTAAAAAAGATTAATTTTATCGAAATATATACTAGTGCATATTTTAACAACAAAAAAGATTTTAATTTTTATTCAAAAACAGTTGAATTTAACGTAAGAATATAAGTTCTTAAAAAATGTAATAGTTGATATTTCAAAAAACTAATATTTTAATTTTTAATAAAAAACAGTGAAACTCAACGAAAAAGTCAAATTTTCAACCAAATTGTTGAATCGTCAAACCAAACAGATTAATTTTTTCAAAGACAGTTGAATTTCCAACAATGAACTTTTCTATCAAAAGAGTTGAATTTTCAATCCAAAAGGACGAATTTTTTAACAACAAAAAAGAGAATTTTTAATAAATTAGTTGAATCTTTTACCGAAGAAGATTAGATGTTCAAAAAAAATAGTTGAATTTACATCTAATAATTAAATTTATAATAAAATAGTTGAACTTTTAATACAAATGGAATTTGCAACAAAATATTTCAATTTTCAACTAAAATGATGACTCTTTAACAAAACAAATTGATTTTTAACAGAGAAATTAAAGTTCTATACAAGTAGTTGAATTTTTAATCAGCGAATATTATTTCTTATCGAAAAATATAATACTCCAATTTATTTATTCTTTAGATTAATTTAGTTGATAAGAAATAAAAAAGTTTAGTTCAACTAAAAAAGATGAATTCTCCACAAAAATGTAATATTTGATATTTCAAACATAAAATATTTTAATGTTTGATGGGGAAAAATGAATTCAACCAAAAAATAAGAATTTTTAATACAATAGTTCAACCCTTAACCATAACATATCATTATTAACCCTTTACCAAAACAGATAATTATTAACCAAGCTGTTGCATTTTCAATAAAAAAGATCAAATTTTTACCAAAAGAGGTGCATTTCCAAACAAGAAAGATGAATTTTCGAGGAGAGCGTTCAATTTTCAACAAAAAATAGTAGAATTTTGTACCAAAATAATAGAACTTTCAACCCAAACAGGAACATTTTCAATTAAACAGTTGAATTTTTAAGTCAATAAAACAAATTTTTAACCATATATATAGTTGAATTTTAAACTGAAAACGATCAATTTTCACCCCAAAATGCAATAGTTGAATTTCCACTAAAAATATGATTTTTTAACAAAATTGTTATATTTTCAAGAAGTAGTTAAATTTTCAACAAGTCATTACGTTCTTAACAAAATAGTTGAATTTGGAACCACATAGTTGAATTTTCAACTAAACAGATAAAAATGTGAAACTTAAAACGATAAATTTTTAAGCAAAAATGGAATAGTTAAATTTGCAGTTCAAAAAATTTATTTCCAACTAAAAAAAGTGAATTTTTAACAAAATAATTCAATTTTCAACCAGATAGATTTATCTTCAACTAATAAAATGATTTTTTAACAGAATAGTTAAACGCTCAACCAAGTAGTTGAATTTTCAATCAAGAAGAATAAGTTTCTCTCTAAAAAACGAATTTTCAAAAAAATACATCAATTTTCAACCAAATAGTTGAATTTTCAGCTAAAAGCGAACAGTTTTCAACCAAAAAGGAAATAGTTTAATTTTTTGTCAAAAGAGCTCATTTTCAACCAAAATTTTTTAATTTTCAACTAATAAAATGAATGAATTCTCAATTTTCAGCCATGAATGGATTATTTATATTTTCAGTTAAGAATGTTAATTTTTAACTGAAAAACGAAATTTTAACAAAATATTTTCACCTTCAACCAAATAGTAGAATTTTTAACTGAAAGAGATCAATTTTGAACAAAAAATATAATTGCAGAATGTTCAATTAAAAAGAATGAGCCTACAACCAAAAATAGTTGTATTTTCTTATTGGGTTCCATTAATTTAGTTTGGATTTAAGCGAAATAACGAGGAAAAAGGGGGAATCGGGCCAGTTTCTTGAAAACAGGCGGAAAAGTAGGAATATTATGAAAAATCAGAAAAGTGGGGAATAGGGGAAAGAGTATAAAGTCTGTAATTAGATGCTTTACTTGTAAAATAAAATCAGTAATTTAAAAGTTTCCAAGCATTTCAAAAACTGTGTGACGTAGTTTTTGAACGGCCCCGAAAATATTTGTAATATCTTTGCTTACTTTTGATTTTTCAAACGATATTTCATAGGCAATTTCAAACCAAACGAACAAAAATCACTTTTTTACTAAAAAGATATCGAGTCATGCAGAAATGCAGATAAATGTTGAAAATGTGCAAATGCGCCAGTGTTTGATTAACCCAATTTGGTACAAAACATGTGGAAATTATTCTGATTGAGATTAAACATATCGTGTCAGATAATTGTCAGTTAATAGTCTACTGTTAACAAGTGCTGCATTCATGTCAAATTATTATTTTAAAAGCCAGAGATCGTGTTTTCCTTCAAAACTGGAATACTACAGCGTAGAAAGTTTGTATAATTCAATCTGTCATATTATTGAAAGTAGATATAATAAATTTTGTATGCTAATTTAAAAATATTAAGAATTCAAGAGCATCAAAGTTTCAATTAACAATCATATATTTATTGTCAATTATTTGTTTTTCTTTTGCTTCCTAATTTATCTACACGAGGGTGATCGAAAGGTGCACTGGGAGTTTTTTAAAATGTACATGTATATTACCTTCAAATTTGTTCGAATGCACAAACAAATGAACGATGTTTTTTTCTTTAAAAAATCATATTTAGAGGTTCCGCAAGCCCCATGAAGATCAAAAATTAAATTTTGAAATAACTAGTTGATTCAACCAAGATTTTTCAGAAATAAAAATTTTAATTCATTTTATTTTTTGAATTTCAAATAAATTTTTTTCAATAATTGAAATATTTAAGCTACAGAAAATCAATAAAAAAAGACGTTTTTGTAAATTTTATTCACAATCTTCAAAATTGGGTGAATCGAGTTGAGACTCAACATTTATCTTGATAATTAGCTATATAATACAAAAGAATAATTACTTTCAGAATATCACCCACACAAGTCTGTTTTATAGATTCCCAGAAAAACCCATAAGTGAAAAATTGGGTTTTGCGAAAGTTTGGCATTAATTACGATTATTGCTTATTATTATTATTGGCTTATGGTATACATTGCGTTTTTTTGATTACAAATTATTTCTAATAAATTAGATACTACTTTCTACTGATAATGAGATGACATGAATTGTTTCAACAATTTATTATTGTTTTTAGCAATTTTATTTGAGAATAGAGTTGGAAAGTCGATGTTTATTCTGAATTTTTCAAATTATTTTCAACTTTTCAGTTAGATCGAGGCAAAAGTGAATTAAATTTACGCTTTAAACAATTAATTATTATTTATAATAATATTCTCTTTGAATAATGTTAGAAAGTTGCAGTTTTTTCTGAAATTTTAAACATTTTGTATACTTTTCACTTAGGGTAAGGTAATCTTTAATGCAATTTAGCAAACATAGTTGTTCAAACAAATCCTCATTGTTTAAAACAATCTTTTCCTATATATTAATGCTAGATAGTTGCGGTTTTTTTTTCTAAGATTTTAAAATTTGTTTCGACTTATCACTTAGCGACGTAATAATTAATGTAAGTTATGAAACATAATTGTTTCTAATATCGAATCCATTTCCTTTGACCTTATTGAGATATTTATCGTTTTTTTCTGATTCTAATGACGTTTATTATCTTTTTTTGTATTCCGACAGAAAATTAATAAAGGTATATAATTAACAAAATGGCGGTGGTTTTTTCAAAAATATTAAAAATCAATTTTCGCAAACAATGACAAACATTGACAGATACTTAAAAATGTTTAAATAAAAGTTGGCACGTCTAAAAAGGTTCTATGAATAATATCTCTAGCTTTTTTGCGATATCTTACATCGTTTACGAGAAAAATTAAAAAAATGACATTTTTAAGGAAAAAAATTCTCCCGCCCCTCAGAATGGTTTAGCCCGCATAAAGGTGATAGGATGCCTTTCTTCGATAAGCAGAAACTTTTTCCAAATATTTGGATGGATAAAAATGAGGGCGAGGTGGGGATTTTCAAAAAAATATTTTTCCATTGTTTCAAAATTTGAAGAAAAAAATAAACATTTTTTTTTAGAAAATCCCACCTTTTTATTTTTACACATATTTTTAACATTTCTGCTTATACCTATAAGGAAGATATGGTATCAGCTTTATGCGGGCTAAGCCATTTTCAAGAAAACTTTTATTCCAATATTTTTTCGTATTAGTCATTGTTTGCGAGAAAAAGTACAAAATTCAATTTGGTGATAAAAAATTCTGCTGGCTACAAAAGTTATAAAGCCTGCATAAAACTCACAAGATACCTTCCTTATGAAAGTACAAATTCAATGTTCGTTTTTTTTTTTTTTAACAAGGCACAAAATTCAAATACGCATAACTTCGTATACATTTTTTGTGTTCCAAATCGGAAATTTGGGGTTTTTCCTGAAATTTTGTACTTTGCTGTGGCTTTTTAGTTATGAATACGTAATAAATAAGCATAAGAGAGACTTTTTTTAAATCTTTTTCTTTGTAAATATATTTTTCTGAAATAAAATGGATATTGGAAATATGCTTCAAATTTTCTGCATGGTTCACCTTAAACGTAAATTTTCTTCGGACTATTTGCTGAAAACCTTTTCGCTCAAACTAATATTGATATTTATCATTTGTTCCTAACTAAAAATTCAAAGAAAAGCTGCAAGTTTGACAAAAACACGCAACTTTCTAGCAATACTTTAAGAGAAGATAGTTATGAACAATAGTAAAATTTTTAAGCAATTATGTGTATAAACTCACATTAATTACATATTTTCTTACGGAGTAAAAAAGGATAACAGTTAAAACATTTAAGTAATCCGTAACACTCTCTTTCATTACTGTAGAAGATAGTTATAAACCATAATAATTCGTCTATTCAATTATTTTTGTTAAATTGCATTAATTATTACCTCAATCTAAGTAAAAAGTGAACAAACATTTGAAAATTTCAGAAAAACCTCAACTTTCTAACATTATTCAAAGAGAATATTATTATAAATATCTCAGGGAATGGTTGAATGCGAAAACAATGTTAGTAAGGAATTTTAATCAAAAAGTCTTTCTTTTGCGATGCAGACAGTCAGGTATTTCTTCTAATCATTAAGATTTCAAAGCGTTTAGTTCAGTTCAATTCCAGATCTTGAACATCACTTGACAATACACCATGACTGTCGAGCAATTTCAAATGTCAACTCTTAAGTTGGAGATTAAAGACACTTGCATAGTAGTTAGCAGCCTCGAGTATCGTATAGAAAAATTAGAGCAAGAGATACAAAAATCAGTACCGGCTGAAAAATACACTCATTTATTTCAATGAGCGTTGATAAATTTTGAAAATTTTTCAACGCACAAAAAGATGCCTGTAAATAAATATTTGATTATCTCAGCAATTCGTGCGATGAATTACTTCGATTTCCATTTGCAACAGCTAATTCACTTCTAACAAATCAAACATGTTTTGCTACAGACAAAAAATTTTTCGTTAATATAGGTGAAGGAAATCCAAATACAGTAAAAAACACGATCAGTCTGGGAAAAAAATTTGGAATTCGTTTTTTACTACAGCAAGTACCGTTGAAGCACCTTTTCGCGGATTTTGAATCAAATATACGCAAAATTCACGACAAATACGATAATGTAGCTGGGCTTAAACTCACTAATTTTGTTCACAATTTTTTGCAGAAAACAAACGTAACACCCCCAGAAACTCTGTAAAACAAATGTTGAGGGTTGTAGCTAGCGCAAAAAAGGTCATAAAAAACAATTCCAACATTTTATTCACTAAAGCTGATAAAGGCAACACCTCAGTAGCTATAAAAAAAGATCAGTACGTTGCTTCTCCGAATTACATGTTATCTGATAAACAAATGTATCAATAATTAAATAACGACCCCACAAAAAATACTTAAATAAAAGTTAATAAACTAGCTAAGGAATGGCTGGAGAAAAATCACATTGACAAAAACCCTCTTACACTTAATAGAAAACAACTGTCGTATCCTACATTAATAGTCCAACATACAATTTAACCAAGTTTTATAGAAATTTAATATCAGAGAGAATTACACCCCCTGCTTTTAGGGTAAAAAGTAGTTTTTATTTTATCAAAAAAATGAAAGAAGTACATATTCAACCTGGGCAGAAACTCACCTCTTCAGATGCCTCCTCCATCTCCACTAATGTACTTATAGCACTAGCTATTAAAGGCCTAAAAGATATATGGCATCAGATTAGCAAAGCACAAGTCTACCGTGGCATAAATTTGTAAAAGGGCTTAGAATGTGCATAGGAAATTAAGCATTCAACTTTAATGGAAAATCTTACAAATCTTAGAACAACTTGTTAAAAACTGATTGTTACCAAAAACCAACTTCATCTGACAGAATTCTGAATTCTGAATATCACTACGCAAAAAGTTAACTAATATGTGTACAAAAGATTTTAGTTCTTAAAGAATAACGAGTCCCATTGCCTCAATAAAGAGATTATAAAATAAAACATTGTCCAGTAAAAAAATTATTCAGAAATTGTTAGCAAGTTTAGATATATGCTAAGCCGCCAAAATAATATTTGAAATCCGAAACTTTGTTACGATAATTATAAATTTTAATTTTTGTTATACTGAAGGAATTCACACCCAAAAAAAGAATTTTGTTGGACCAAGAAAACTGTTTTCTTGGATATACATGAAATTTTTGTTGAATCAAATAAATTTTCGTTGATTCAACAAAATATTTGATTAACCGAACAAAAGTTTTTTGTTGAATCAACCAAATACTAGATTTACCAAAAGGTTTGTTTAAAAAACCAAAAGATTTAGTTGTTTCAACCAAATATTTTGTTATACATATAATAACCATATTCTGTGGTTGAAACAACAAAAATTTGGTGTATTCAACCAAATCGTTTTCTGAGTGCACCAATAGCCCCTACAAGCATACCTTGCAAAGAGATGTTCACATATTATGGCATGTAGAATGATTTTTTTAGAATAAAACACTGATGAGGACCCCCCCCCCCTCCTGTGTCAAAACGTCTGCTTGACTTTTAAAAAAATCAAGCATTTTTTATTTCTGGATCCTGAAGCCAATCACAACATCAATTACGAAGATTGTATTACTATAAATAACAATAATTTGTTTAAACAATTTTTTTTGCTAAAGTACTTTAATTATTACCTCACTCAACTCTAAGTGAAGTGCATAAACAGTTGAAAATTTTAGAAAAAACTTTAACTTTCTTACATTATTCAAAGAGAATATTATTATCAATGTTAATTAATTGTTCAAACAATTATTTTTGTTAACTTAAATTAAATATTACCACACTTTAATTGGAAAATGGAGAAGAAAATACAAATTTTATCAAAAAACTGCAACTTTCTAGCATTATTCTAAGAGAATATGATTACAAATAACAATGAATTGTGTAAACAATTATTTATGTATGTTAAATGTAATTTATGTCTTTCTCTAACTGAAAAATTGGAAATGAGTTGGAAAATTCGAAAAAAAACTCAACTTTCTAACTCTATTCTAAGAGAAAAATGCTAATACAAGAATAAATTTTTTGAAAAAATTATTTTAATATCTAATTATCAATAGAAAGTGGTATTTAGTATATTAGGAACAACTTATATTTAAAAAATCATAATCTGCACCAAAAACTCGCAAAACCCAATTCTTCTTTAATGGGATTTTTAGTCCCTATAAAATAGACTTATGGGGGTAATATTGAGAAAGTAATTACTCATTTGTATTAAACAGCTGATTGTGAAGGAAAATTTTGATGTTTGACTAAATTCACGTAATGTTGATGATTTTGAATCAAATTTACAAAAAAGTATTTTTTCTAAAAAGAAGTGATCTAAAAAGAAAGAGAAGAGTTAAACTTATTATTTTTGAGCCTAAGGAACCTCTAAATATAGCTTTAAAAAAACGCAATTATTTTTGTTTGGGTTGGAGCAAATTTTGAAACGATATGCATGACAATTTTTTGAAAAATTTGGACTACTCTACTACCTACACTGTGCTCTATTTTCCCTATGAAAAATTAATTAATTTTCTTGAAAATTTGTGCAGGGAGCTCAAGGTGCAGAAATACCAGTTCAACGTAGACTCAATTGAAATCTGCAATGGTACAGTTGACTTCGGCAGGTAGATTGTATCGGTTTCCAGCAGCTCAATGACTCGTTCTATATAACACGATCGGTTGACGTATCTGTACATGTCGATTATTGGCAATCGTCTACGCGATAGAGGCTGACATATTTTAGAACAATATAAGAATATATAGTAGTATTATACAAATATTTGTATTTTGAGTTGCAATAAAAATCGATTGCCGAATAAAACTTATTATGAAAATCTCCTTAGTTTCTGTAATTCCAAGGTTACATTTTAATCGGGACTTCAATAAAAAAAAGTTTCATCAGGATCCCGTTAGAATTAAGGTCCCAACAATTCCTAAAATTTTTTGAGGCCTATTACCAGTATGGCGAAGTTAAATTTGTATGGATAATTATTCTCGACAGCTTTGCTGAAAATCAGAGTCCTACTTTATCGCAATTCAATTTTTTATTTTGCGACTTAATTTAAAACCGCGAGAAAATAAGTCCTAAAAAATTTACTGCCGGCTGGGTTTGAACCAACAACCTCCTCATTACGTGTGAGGTGCGCTACCAATCACGCTGCCGCAGTCAATCAGTGAAAATTTTAGAAATTGTATTTTCTGATTCTTAGTGGAAATTCTTATTATAGACTGTGAATCTATATTAAGACTATATTGAGATCTATATGAGACTATATTTGGACTGTGGTGACGTAATTAGTAGCAAACCTCACATATAATCAGGAGGTTGTTGGTTCAAACTCAGCCCGCAGTGAATTTTTTAGGACTCACTTTCACGAAACTCATGAAACTCAGGAAACGAAACATTGATTTGCGAAAGAGTTACCTTATTCATCAGAAGGAGCTAATAGACAGTCATCTGCCATAAAAATTTAACATCGACATACTGGTAATAGGCATCAACATACTTATCATCATTTAATCAGTCAAAATGAAATTTAACTTAAAATTAATAAACTGGCCTTAAAATGCGAACATCCAATAGAAATACGGAAATACAAATTTTCACTAAGATTCAGGAAATACAAGTTCTACAATTTTCACTGAATGATGACGATGGCGAAATTGGTAGCGCACCTCACTTATAATGAGGATGTTGTTGGTTCAAGCGCAGCGCGCAGTGGATTTTTCAGAACTTACTTTCTCGTGGTTTGCAATTAATTCGCGAAAAAAATGATATGCCGCAAAGCAGGACCCTGCTTATCAGCAAAAGATAATGACAGAATCACTGCAAAAGTCTTATTCAATTTTCATATACATTTCGACAATTTATTAATTCATGTCAAAAAAAAAAAACAGTCTTGTAGAGAAAATATCTTTTGGGGAAAAAGTACTTAAAATATCCTATGTAATTTCTTTTGCAATTTTCATACAAGTCAAAATTCTTCCGAACAATTTTAAAAACAGTTCCGTCATGGACAATTTTTTTGTTACAAAATCCTGGAAAAAATACCGTGGCAGAACTGTTTTTGAACTTTTCTGATACATGAATTTGAAATTGTGAAGTTCAAAGGAATAAGTGAGATTTTCCTAGCACTTTCGTCCTAAAAATGTTCTTCATCAGCAGAATTTTTTTTTGAAATTTTTTGTTACTTCTCATCCCCGAAAGTTTTCAGATCAATTGTCCAACGGAGTAATGTTTCTAAATTTTTTTAGAAGATGAATTTGGATGTTAAAAAATTAAACAAAAAAATAAATAGGAATTTTATAGTAAATTCGTTCCTGAATAATATTCATAATTTTTTGAGTTTTTTTAAACAAATTTGTAGAAGTGGCTACCTGGAAAAATTAAAAATTTAATAAATCCTCTCATTTTCAAAAGTATATCATAAATCTTACAAAAGTGTTAATGAGTTGTGTGAGCAATGTAAGTGTAAAAGTTCAAATCTTTAAATAAATAAGTCCTATCTTCGCAAAAAGTCACCCCTTAAAACACTATAACCTAAGTTTTAAGTACGTTGTCTGAATTTTACAAACTTGAAATAAAAATATCAAGCGTAATCAAGTGATAATTTGACATCTTCTAAAAAATTAAAATTTTAAATTATCGATCAGCAAATCTTATTTGTAATCAAAGATATATATTCAGTCTGGCTATCCGATAGTAGGCGAGTCTTTCTTCTCCCAATTAGATCAGGCGATAGCGCTTAGAGTTTGTAACCAGAAAGTCTGGGTTCGATTCCTCCTGCTCGCATTTTTTTCCAATTTTTTTTATCCAAAATTTTTTTATTGCAATTGAATAATTAATTCATTTAAAGGGAGCCAGAATATTCGTTTTCACCCCTTTTTTCACATGAAAAAGTTGATTTCTTGAACCTTTACCAATTTCACTCCAAAAACAGTTTTTTATAGAAAATTTATATTTTTCTTCAATCAATTAAGAATTTATATTTTGGTGATGACTATGCTCATTGCTCATATAAGATAAAACTAGAATATATTAATATTATATGAATAAAAGATAGTTTATATTAATATTATAAAATTATTATTTTAAAATAAGAATAATTAGTGATGTTTCATAACAAAAAATTGCATAAGGACTCAGAATTTTTCAAGGATGTTGTAGTACTGGCTTATCTTTGAAACATTCTCTTCGGAAGTGATAAAGGTTGATAAAAAGAAATATTTTTATACGAAAAAAGTCATTAAAAATAAATATTTTAGCTTGATTTAAATAAATTTATTAGCAAATTGCAATAAAAAAAATTTGAATGAAAAAGAAGGGCAAAATACGCCAGCAGCAGGAGAAGAGCTCGGACTTACCGGTTAAAAACTGGGAGCGCTACCACCCGATCTAACCGGGTGTTGAAAGATCGCGCTCCATGTAACATTCGTGGATTTAAAAAAAAAATTTCTCAATAATGCCTGAAAAGCCCATCTTATTACTTTAGCCTATTACAAGTTTGGTAATTATCTGTTACTGAGAGAAGTATGACTCCAAACAAAATTCCTAAAATTATAGGTACCCCTTGTAAGTTGACAAAGTTTGATTTTGCTTTCGAGTTCGAACTGCTAATCAATGTATGTATGTATAGAGGAAGGTTTGTAACGACCTAAATTTTCAAATCAATATTTTGATATAATTCGACCCCAGGAGCTCGAAAATACAAGTTTCAAAAAATTTCCGTGTGTGTGTAACTTTTTTCTATTCACCATATCTCGAGAACTAAAAGAGCTAATCATGAAATTTGGACGGATTGTACCTCCGACTGATACCCATATCTGATTGGATTTTGTGCTAGATCGGCAATTTAGAAGTAGTTTTTTGAAGTTCAGAGATTTAAAAAAAATGGTTTACCTTGTTTATATGAGAAAAACTTGTTTTGTTATTTAAAACACAGCATTACGATATAATAGTGTACTTATTCGCGTCTCCGAGACGCATCGATGGACCTATTATTAAACCTTCTATGGCTCACTTGTAACGATTTATGAAGTTCCAAATAAATGGCTTATTCTGTTTATATAAGAAAAACTTTTTTGAGATTCAAAATGCAATAATACGACACGTACTCTATTTGTTCGCATCTTTGAGGCGCATCGATTGACCTATTGTTGGACCTTTTATGAACTACCAGTAGCGATTTATGAAGTTTCAAAAAATGTTGTGTATTCTGTTCATATGGGAAAAACTTTGCCCATATTAGGAATACTACGGTACTATATCCGACACATTGGTACGCGTCTTTGAGACTTGTCGAATTACCTATTGACGAACCTTCTGTGACCTCTTATCATCTAGCAATACCGATATATAAATTTTAAAAATATATTGTTTATATATTGTTGATATGAGGAAAACTTGGTTAATATTGGGATTACAACAGTAATTTATATAACATATTTATTCGCGTCTTCGAGGAGCATTGATTGCCCAATCGAAGAACCTTTCATGACCTGCTTTAACCTTCCAATATCTTTTTGAAATTTCTTAGCAAAATTATTTACTTAGTTTCTTAGAGGATTTTTAAAAAATTGGGAATATAATCATTTATGTATTTGTTCGCGTCTTCAAGACGCGTGGATTGACTTATTGACGAACTTTCGATGACCATTCTTGATCAATCAGCAGCGACTTAGAACGTTTAAAAAAAAAGTTGCATTGTTTATACAAAGAAGAATTTTTTTTCTTTAGAATATAACTCTACCGTAAGTTAAAAAGCTGCTCCTTGGAACAGAACACATCGATTGACATGTTGATTGGCTCTCTGATTTTCTGAAAATACGATTTTCGGTAAGGCAGAAACAAAAGCTTGAAAAATATTGAAAGTATCCATGTTTTTCTTTTGTTAGAGAAAAAGCTTCCTCCATGAGGAAGCAAATTTATCTGGTATCGATGAGGAAGTAGAATGCTCATAAAATGAGTACAAATAAATACACCCATAATGAATACATCCATAGTATTTGGAAGCCGTATTTTGTTTTGAAACAAAATAATCTATAATAAGATGACATGGCTCCTGTTTTCTAGGTAGATTTTAAGCCAAGTAGATTCTACCCTGAAAATGGGTTAGAAATTGCTCTGTTTTTCTATGGGTGTCAGATTAAAGATTAGACTAAAAGATTCATTTACTGCGACGTACAATTTTGCCATAGAAAGTGCTGCTGTAGTTCTCATACATATAAATGAAGTCGGCTATACAAGGTATCTACTATTTGATATAAATCAGTTAAAATCAGTCTTGTGTTTGGAATGCCGACTGTCAGTAATAGATAACCTGTCGATTGCTTAATGCTTATATGACCCGGACCAGATAGTCGTATATATCTACCAAGTCTTTTATGGCTAACATTGTGAAGTGTAAGGGTGCATAATTGCAAATGCTATAAAAAATTTGCATTCAGCTTACTTAACAAAGGAGTGTAATAATGTTATAAAGACTTCATATCGATATAATTAGATTGGTGTTTTGATTTTTTATCATCAATCAGTAAAAAAATATCCACAAAAACAATGTTTTTTCACAGTTTTTTAAATTACTACTATCCGCAAAGTCTTTCAACATTTCTTAAGTTTATCAGGTGAATTAAGCTGAGATAATTAAAAAGATTCCAAGGAAATTCAGAAGATTTCAAAATATTTCAAAAGTTTTTAAAGAATTTCAACAAATTTCACGGGACTTTATGAGATTCACGATGATTTCAGTAATTTTTAAAAATTTCGAAGACTCTGAATAAGGTATTTAATTGAATGTACAGGTTTTTAATGAATCTCAAGGAACTTCAAATATTTCAAGCAATATCATCAGATATGATGTAATTTCACGGGATTTCCAGGGATTTTATAATATTTTAATGAAATTTCAGAAAATTTATTTGCTAGAATAGAAGCATTTTAAAGGATTTTGAATATTTCAAGAGATTTTCAAATATTTCAAGGTAATGTCGAGGATTATAAAAAAATGAAAAGATTAGAATTGTTCAAATTTTTTAAAGTCTTTGGAAATACTTCGGAATAATTGAAAACATTGTAAGAAATTGCAGGAGATTTCAAAATATTTCAAAGCATTTTCAAGTAATTTAAACAGATTTACGGGATTTTACAGGATTTCTGTAACTTTAAAGAATTTGAAAGGGGCTCAATAAGGTATTTCAATGAACTTATATATTCTGTGAAATCGTATCCGACTTTCGAGGATTTTAGTAATTTTAAACGATTTGAAAGGCTCTCAAGAAAGTTTTTCAATTAAATTTCATAACATTTTACGCGATTTTAAGAGATTTGATAATATTGTAATGAAATTTGAAAGCATTTATTCGCAAAAATGGAGGGATTTGAAGGATTTGAAGACATTTTTAAATATTCCAAGGAATTTTAGTGGATTTAGAGAGTTTAAAGACATTTTAGAGGAGTTTAAAGATTGTAGGGTAATTTGAAAGATTCTTAGGTATTTCCAGGAGTTTGCAAAAATGTCAAGGGATTTTAAAGGATTGAGGATATTTTAGGGCATTTTAAAGGATTGTATGCAAATTTCGAGGGATTGAAAATTTTTCAAGGAATTCCAAAGAATATCAGCAAGGTTTATATAAGTTCACGAAATTTCAAGAGATTTCAATAGTATATTATGCACCTAGGGGAAAAAAGTGCCTCTCCCCCTTGGCGCATACGATATTTTTTATAACAAATAGATGATATAAGACATTTCTCGAAATACAGTCATGATTGTAGTCCGTATTAGATTTTGAGTGAAGAACTATGAAATTTATGTTAACTTATTCCAAATTATCAAAAATTCAATAAAAAAATTGCCGGAAATTTTTGGTAATTTTAGAGGTGATTTATGGTAACTTACCATAAATTGTCCAAAATTCATTTTTAAAAATTTCCATAAATTTCGGGAAATTTTTGAAAATTGTCGGTCATTTATGGTGATTGCACCTGTAAATACGATAAATTACCATAAAGTATACAATACTAATGAATAATAATAAAAATAATAAAAATAATAAAATAATAAAGTATACATTTTTAAAAATTTCCATAAATTTCCGGAAATGTGTGAAAAATTACGGTCATTTATGGTAATTTTACCGGTAAATATGGTAACATACCATAAATTACCCAAAATTCATTTCCATAAGTTTCCATAAATTTTCGGAAATTTATGAACATTTTCGGTCATTTATGGTCATTTTGCCGGTAAATATGGTAACTTACCATAAATTACCCAAAATTCATTTTTAAAAATTTCCATAAATTTCCGGAAATTTATGAAAATTTTCGGTCATTTATGGTAATTTTACCGGTAAATATGGCAACTTTCCATAAATAACCGCAAAATTCTATTCTCTGCAACCAAAATTTCCTCACAGTTCTTACGGTGAGTGGGCTGATCATCGTAAAATGCGAGCTCATAGATGTTTAATTTTCATTATTCACCTCTGACGTCACTTTCCAGTCCCTAGGGAGTACAAAGTAGAGCTTGAGCCCCGCTCCATAGGCATCGAAAAAGGCTGAAATCATGCATGTGTCATAAAAAATATTTTAATGACATTTCAAAGAATTTATTCACAAGGATTGAGGTATTTAAAGCGATGTTAAAGATTTGAAGAGGTTTTCAAATACTGCCAGGTGTTTTCAAGGATTTGCAAAAATTATAAGCTTTTAAGGCATTTAAAAAAATTATGCATCAAAAAGAGTTTTATTTACATTTTTTATAACTACTGCTACCCACAAAAGCATTCAACATTTTTTAAGTTTACCGCGCTTTCCACTATTTACTGAATTCACCCTTGAATTTGGTGATATACATTTCTAGATTTAACGTCAGATTAAACGGGAAGTAAAATATGAAAAACCTTCAGTGAAGGATCTTCTAAGTTGTTGTTGAAAACATAAACATAGGTGTTTTATCTAACGATTTGAAAAAACTGTATACTCTCGTTTTATATTACATTGTTTTCTACTGAATATATTAGGAAAACTTACGTAACATTGTCGAGGGGGAGTCAACTACTTTGTTAAGTATTGTTACATGGGGGAGGGAGGAGTAAAAAATTATCAAAAAATGTGTTACGTAGTTTATGCTCTAATTTATGGATGGCCTCTTAACAATACTGCATTTAATTTTCTCCATATAAATAACATCGCCTTTTTATAAAGACTTTTTTTCAAATATATTTTATCAGAGAGATTTTATACTTATCTGATATAAAAATGGCAAATAGTTAAATTAACCTTTAGAAATCGAGTAGAATATCAATTGCAGAAAATTGACATTCGTGACTCATTGATTTATTAAATTACTTATTATCAACTTGTTTGGATTGAAGTATCAGAATGAGGACTTTTTGCAGGGGAAAATAGGCGAATCTGTTCAGCGTAATGCTATACCTTCCATAAGTATATTCAAGTGCTGAATATCAATTTAATTAATGTCAGAATAAATGTTAATATTAATAATCTACACGTATTATTGTCTAATATATTCATTTCACAAGTTGGTTAACAGAGATTATTTTGTTTGTTTATTCTTGTTTTTTGATTGGTTTGTTTTATTATTTAAAGTTTGGAAACACATGAGAGTAAAAAAATAATATTCAATTTATAATATATGAAATTCCTTGGAATTGATTTTAAATCTTCGAAATAAGACGAAAAGTGGAATTAATAATTGGAAACTAATATTTTTGAAATAATTATATTTGACATTTGACTTACTATGTTTCCTTAATTTTCTTTTTCGATTAATAACTGTTTTTGATTTTTGTATGACTTATAATACTTAGAATATAGAAGAAGCCTTTAACCTTTTTCACTTCTGATATTAATTTCAGTGAAAATAATTAAATTGCTAATAGCATGAGTTTAACCTTCTCTGTTTATTATATAAAACAGTATTTCGGACTAAAATCTTTTAAAATTGAACAACCTTGAACTGAAAGCATATATGAAAACATTGATAATGGTTTGTTTTCATGTTTTAGTCTTTAAAAAGTATATCATTTGAAAATAATTAGATTTGTGTTTAAAAAAAAATAAAACTAATTTTTAGTTAAATAATTAATTCAACCTGTCATGTCAAAAATTGTACAGTTTTAAATTTATATTGGTACAGTATTGTAGGCTTTCAAACCTTCAAAATAAAAGCCTGAATAACTTTTGAAATATTGCAACATGTAATAACATTAAATAGAATTCCTGCACAATTGAAGAATTTCGATATACGTTGAAAACTGAATACTTTCAAAGTAGTCTAAAAATAAAATCATTCGATAATAAATTATTTTAAATTTGTTCATGTTCTAAATTGAACATTTCAAATTCAATGCCTCTCAAATTATTAATATACACATATATCTAAAATTGAACTATTTATCCATATAATAAGCTTGAATTGAAAGCTTGCACAAGTGTAAAATTCAGATTCTTGAAGTAGACTTAAAATTTTCCAAGATCTTTCCTAAATAATGATTCTGTGAAAAAATTTAAAAAAATTGCTTCAAAATTAAAAACATGCAAGAACTAGGAATTCCAAATTTAAGGGCACGTGACAGCTTGTCATGTGACCAATTATTAAATGTTATTATAGTTGGTGGCTTCATAAGTTAAAAAATGTAAATAGTGTGTTGAATTTTTGGGAAATGGTTAAAAATATATAAGAGCACGTCTTTCTGGCCCATTCGAGTTTTTGTTTGGTTTAAATAATTCAATTTAACTTTAGCTAGAGTACTGAAACCCTGTTCTCAGTTACATTCCAAGTAAGAAAATGATTAAAATGGCGCTATTTAAACAAAATAAAAATTGAAATGGGCCAGGCAGACGTGCCCATATATATTTTAAACCATTTGCCAATATTTCAGCAAAATATTTACATTTTTTAAATTATAAAGCCTCTCTATTTTTTTCAATGATTAGACTGCATAATTTAAAATTGGAATCATAGTAATCTTGTTTTACATATGCATATCATCGCAACGATTCCCGCGCGCTTCAGCTCGCGTATAATATTGCTAATATTTTAATAAATTTTAATAATTAATAATATTCAAAATAAATTTTAGTATCACTGGATGAAATAGAAAAAATCTATTTGTGGGGAAATAAAGACTTAATTGGATTTCGTTTGTTCTAGGCGTGTCGGTCGACCCATTTCTTGTATTCTTATATTCTTCTTTGCTCGTACATGGTAGGCGGTCGAATAGCAAGTGGCTGACCTTTAGGAATTTGTGGAGGTTCAGTGCACTCTCACAATGCAACTGCGTCTGCGATGATGAAACGATGGAGATTACGCAGTCTAAGCCGTCGTTAATGCCACTTTTCTGCACGAGTTGCATCCATTTATTCGATTCTAAATAAAACTAAATAAAACGAAGGGAGAGTTTTTGAATTTTCAAAATTTTCAAGAATGTGTTTTCTGTACATTTTTGAGTGTTTTTTATTTCGGTGATCAGATTTTTTTGAATTCGAATATGTATTAAAATGTTTATTATAAGTTATATTTTAGAGCACCTTCCGATGGTTTCCCAACCCAAAGGTTTTTATTTTGGAAACGCTCTATAAGCAAACAATATTAAGAATAGAGTGTGTGCACTTCTATTTAAACCTCTTTGCTAATCGGAAGTTTATCAAAATTAATGGGCATAGAATTGAAAACGCAATATTTATTTTTGAGGAACTCCATCCCCTTTCACCTTTTGCATGCTGTACACCAGAAGTAAGTTATTTCAAAAAAACTCAATACCTGAGAAAATTTCATGAACAAGGGTATTTTTCAAGATGCTGCAACCTTGGATGGATGAGAATTAGAAAACTTTGTTTCTTCAAATTTTCTGGAAATAAAGTACTTATATGAGTACGACTTTCATCTACGATGCACAGAAAATGAGCTCATTCCCAAAAACTAAAATTAACACCATTTTCAGCCAAATTTTGCACTGAAAAATCATTTCTGAAGGCCATATCTCCCTAACTATAAGAGATAGAGTTTCTATTTTGTTTAAAGAGGGCAATTTTATTAATTTTTGATTTGCAATGAAACAAAGAATAGGGCTTTAAAGCTCTAGCTACAATAGAGTTAATAAAATTGGCTTAATCAAACAAAATAACTTTCATTTCCCAAAATATAATAATATATAATAATTGATTATGTGATAGACTTTCGCATGCCCCAAGTTTTCTTCAGTTTTACGGGAAATTTTGAACACCTAAATTCTTATTGAGGCTACTTTAGACAGAGAGTGCTCAGGAAAGAAGAAATAAAAAAAAAAAGATTTAATGCATCAGCGACACAAAATTTTAATAGGCTCAAGGTGTCCAACATTGAGAGCCTTTTTTCGGTACCAAATCACAGACCTCAAGCCAAAGAAGCTCCCCTAGGGATTTTTTCTTCTCAAAATAATCGTGGGGTATCATAGAAATGAGATTAGAAAAAGAACGAGAGGTAAAACCCATTTTGAAGTGGAGTCAGTGGAGACAGAACGTGAATCAAAAGAGAAATATTTTGTTTTTCAGTTTTGTGACAGAATTTTATGAAATTGTAGACTTGAACAGTTGTTTTATTTGCACCATGACGATGTTTATAAACGTGCAAATGGCTTCGTAAAATAATTCAGTGACATTAAAAAAATCTTAAAGATCATCAGGTCGTCTAGATGTGGTGTTTGAATGTCAATAGATAATAGTAGCCAATCGGCGAGCATAGTTTATAAAAATAATTGACGGAGTTGTAAAAAGCGATTGACAAACCACGCCGCGGTAAATCACGCTACTTCTGACCTTACCCTTTACAAACTGCTATTACGTGCTTCTGGTATCTAGAAACTTTCCAGATTTGTGTCAGTAGGTAGAGAGATTTTTCTCTCTAAACAAAGTGCAAAACTTCACAGATGAATATATATTTTTTTTTTCTATTTACCGTATTAATGTCTCCAAAAAATATATTTAGGATAGATATACAAAAAGACTAAACAACTTTGGTTACAAAAAAGACGCGTTTATTTTTCTCATACAAATTCAATATTTCTCATACATATATAATATTCACATGCATCAAATTCAGAACTTACCGAAATGAAAAAAAATGTATAAAAAGATGATTTAATTATACTAAGAAATGCATTTGATCCTCGGTCATCTTAAGGAAATATTTCCTCTCTAGTGAGGTTCGAAAAGGTGGTGATGCGAGTTATTCGCATTTAAGTCTTTTTTGTTTTCTATTTTACTAAAATACTTTTCTCTGATTACCAGTGATGACCATGGCCGTAACCAGTGTGAATGGCTCCAACACCACTGCCATGAGCTGTGATTTTACCAGAAGGACCAGCAATCACAACGTCACCTGCGTGGGGACCAGAAACGGCAGCACTTCCTGCATGTGGTCCAGACAGAACAGCACCATGTGTTGCTGGTCCGGAAATAATTGCACCATGATGAGATGGCCCATGGTATACTGCTCCATGATGTCCTAAGCCAGCAACAATTGCACCATGACCTCCATATCCATAGCCGAGACCTTGAACAAGTAATTGTTCTAATTAATGCACACATTTATCACTAATAGATCATATATTATAGATAATTAATGGGCAATGGATAAGGCTTTCAATGTGAACCAGTTCTAAAGCAATTTCAAACATGTCTGAATTTCTTCACACTAAATCTGGAGGTATCAATTTGATCTGCAACGGAATGATTCAAGCAGTCTTTTGTTTCTTTACGTTGATATAGATTGAAAGAACGATATCTTTAGATTTAATGTGTTGAAAATTTGTTTAAACCAATTTAAAATATGTTTAAATATCATAAAATACCAGTTTCAATATAATTTTTAGCATGACTTAAGTCCTTGAAGCCCTGGTCCAAACCAGATTCAAATATGTTTAATTCAGATGAAAATTATCCTATCTAGATTCAAACCTGTAAATATCATGCTAAACCACTCACAAACCTAGATAATCCCGAATTCGAAATTATTTAATTTTAAAGTCTAGTAACTTGGAAATTGCCTATAATTTATTTCTTATTTCATATATAATTGAGTGTTTTAGCAGTTCATTTAGAGTCTACCATGTAGACTTAAGAGTCTTGGAAGTTATTTAATTAAATATTTAACTTTTTCGAACAAAATTGGTTAAACGTTAAAACCCTTAGTTTAGAACACTTAAATTCTAAAAAATTGCGAACATTTTAGTTTGAACTTTTATTCAATTTTGAAGGCCTTGAAATTTAAGTTATTCGAATTATAGAATGCTTTTGATTTGAAACTAATTGTATTAGTAATTGGGTCAATCCATTTAGAATATCAGAGTTGTAGTGGGGTCTAGTGATTTCAATGAAACTTCGTAAAACTTTAGTGTTGGTTAAGTGAAGTTTATGATCAAAGTTGTTATCCAATATGTTTAAAATTCAGGGTTTCAGAAGATTTTGAATTTTGAGATCCCACTATTTTGAAAGCCCGATATATTTCAAACCGCTAATTAAATTTTAAGTCTTTTCGCAGTTGTAGCGTTTAGTTCATACGCATTTTGAATGAAATTTGAAAACAAAAAGAAATGTCAAAAAGGGGCTCAAAAAATGAAAAAAAAAGTTTTAAATTATGTTTTTTAATCAAAAGCATTTATTTTATTTTATTCTTTAATATAAATATTTTTCTATTTATAATTTTCTGCGTCGACTAAAAAAAATTAAAGGACACTCTGTAACTATCCCAGATATTTTTTTTACGGCTGGAAGGCCTTCGCATCCACTATTTCACTGAACAATTTTATTATGAATTTTTAAAAGGATGAAATGCACAGAATAAATGGGCAGGAAAACGGGGTTTAGTTTAAACTTATAATTCGATTTTTTTTATAATATCGAACTTGCATATATAAAAAATCATTTTGACATCTATTTTGATATAAAAATTCAGTTCTTATTAGAATGTCTCAGAAAGTTCTAAATACATTTTGTTTCAATGGGTATAATCTGAAAAATATGAGTTTTTGAAAAGAAGAACATTTCAATAATAACTGACATTTCATATTAAGATATATGTAAAAATGATAACTTTGGCAAGTTTTTGAGTAAAAACTCTCTATTTTTTGAATTGTTTTCTTTCGAATTTTTGATCTGCAGGTTTCGAATTACAAAAAAAATTCAGGACTTGCTTTTTACTTTTGAGGACGTGAATATAAGTTTTTGCAAAAACAACGTTTTTGTCCAATTATGAATATATAATTATTATTTCAATACAACTGTAGTTCTATGATTTAATGAATAATCTTAATTTCAAAAGAATTTCAAATGAATGGAAAAACTTTATATGAGAGCTTCAACATGAACAGACGTACAGAGAATCTCAAAATTCTTCCAACATTTATAAATCTTTTTTTATAGAATCGGCGAAAATAGACCCAATGCTAATAGCCGCGCGTTTTCAAGGATAAATCTAAGATTCCTATAGAAAAAAATGGTTCAGATTGTAATTGTTCATTTAACAAATTCTATGTGGATTTTTGTCTTTTAGCTTCAGTTTCAGGTAAAAGCTGCAATTGCTATCAAATTTTAATAAATTAAAACCAAAGAAAATTGTAAAGAATCTTTTAAGGAATAAAATCAGCCCTTGGTGATTGGGATTGGATAAGAATTGCAGTTTCAGCCTAAAATTAAGGCTAAAACCCAAAACTCTAGGTAACTTTTGTTAAATAAACAATTTCAAACCAAGCCATTTTTTTCTAAAACAAGCTTAATATTCTCCTTCAAAATTCGCAGCAATTAACCTTCGATCTATATTCGTCGATTTAGTAAATCATCATACTATCATATTTAATGTCTAACATGAATCATTTTAAAAATTGTTTAACTTTAAATTTTGAAGTGGACTGCACGTAGTGAACATGCTTAAGCCAACGTAAGGTAAAACCCCCAGTATTCTCCAGCTTAAGCGATTATCAACATGGAAAACAGTTCATATTTATAGATTCTCTCGTATCCAACTATTGACTTATTAAAAAAATGTTATAAATAAGACTGCAAAAACCCTAGTAATCGCCAGCCTGCTATTTTAGCTTATAGAGTGATCACCAGCCCAGTATTCGCCTGTTAATGACAGCCACATATCAAAGGTTATAAATTTTTGATTTCATACTCCGACTAATGTTGTGATAAACTCTTGTCAAATCTTGGGTGTCCTAGTTATACAAAATGCAAGTCTCTGATTGGTTACTCTTGTTGACGATCTTTGGGTCCATGTTGAAGTTGTCAGTACTCAGTAATCGTCATGCCAATTAAATGTTTAAATGAATCGTAAAATTTTATTTTAATCACCCATTTCCAAAACTTGAGTGCTACTTCACTCCATTATGAAATAAATTTTTTTAAGATTTGTCTGTCTAAGTCAGAAGTCTCTTGAAATAATTTTTTTTTCCCTGTAATACACTTGAAGCTAAAAGTTTGAAATATATGTTATTGAGTTCACCAATGTTAGAACTAACGGAGCATTTTTTGAACCCATTTTTTAAAAACTTTTTATGATTTATTTCTTATCATTCTCATATTAATATGTCAGTCGGCGATCACTGGGGTGTTGGCGATAACTAGTCATTAGTAGTACTTTATTATTGTAGATTTTTAAAAGTTGGATTTATTTACCAGCTCCAGCATATCCAGCGCCATATGCACCATATCCGCCGTCATAAGGACCTCCGTAATGTTCAACATGTGCAGGTCCCGCAACGGAAGCTGTCACAACAGCTGGACCAGCAACTGCGCCAGAAACATGTACTGGACCAGCAACTGATCCAGCAAGATGAGAGGGCCCAATAGCTGGGCCAGCGAGAGAAGAGTGTCCAACATGAGGTCCGGCAATATGAGATGGTCCCAAAACGGGCCCTCCAAGAGCTACACCATGGGCACCATAAGCTCCATGTAATCCGTATCCGCTATAAATTCCTGCTCCACCTAATAATCCATGAGCACCATAAACACCATGGCCACCATAGCCTGTGTAACCACCTGGTGCAGCAGTGACAGCAGCCACAAGAGCGAGTGAGATTATCTGTTAAGACAGAAATGCAGGCAAGTGTTTTAAACTGATAAGAGATGGTTTTTAAAAGTTGGTAAAAATATTTAAATGGCCATATATTCCGTACTATGCATCGTAGACAGTTTCTTTTCGAAAAATTTAGAAAAATATGCCGTTTGAAATAATTTATGAGCATTGTTATCATATTTTTTTTAATTAACGCAGCTACTTAAACAATTCAATGTAATTTTTAAAACAGCCAGACGAAATTCATTGGTTCAAAGATAAAAATATTCTTCAACTTAAGGTCTTATTAGAAAAAACTGTATGTAAAGTAGAAACTGGTTAAGTGTGGCATGGCCTCTGAAATATAATCGTAATCATTCATATTTTCATGTAAACTATAAGCTTGGCTAGCCGTCCCGAATTTTCCCTTTTCCAACTTCCGCCGTTTTTCGGGACGACTAGTCACAGCCATTTGAAATATTTGAAATATTTAAAAATGTATAGATGATTTAAGTATTTAAGTTTTTAAACCAGGGGTTAGTATTTTTAAATTCCAAATGGAATTTGAAATCTAATGGTTTAACATTTTTAAGGCTGATTACCAACATTAAGTTTTTTGGCAATTTGAATTCCAAACACTTTCTATTTTAAATGCTTCTAAAATTAAAAGTACCAAATACATGATTACTCAATGAAAGTCCGATTTAAAGTCATAGTTTCCGAGAGTGATCTTATTTTTAAAGTCTTCTAGTTAATTGACGCACAAATTAGAAAAGATTATTTTCAAAGATTGTAAAGTCTAATACAAAATCTAAATTAAATGATGGTTTTCATGTTTCTTGGAATACTACGATATTGAAGAGTGGCAGTACGGAATTAGATAACCAAAAATTGTATCGAAAATTTTTTTTTTATTTTTTTTTTATTACGAAATTCTTAACAAAGCAAATACACATTGTGGTTAAAGGATTTTATAAAAATATCGATTTTTGATACAATAATTTAAAGAAAAAATGGTCAATAAAATTTAAGTTCCAATTTTGACGTAGTAATAATTTTATTTAGCCTTTTAGCTTTGATATTTCTTCGAATTATTATTATTTAATGAAAATAATAAATATACTTTCTCATTATTTTTGGAGTTTTAGCAAAAAAAGTCTGCTATAATGTGGTTTTTTGGATCAAAAGTTGTTGGTTTTTCTTCAGCATCCTTATATCTCGGAAACAAGTTTTATATTTTCGCGAAAAATTACAAATTCCATTTTAATCACTACCCAAAGCCGCGATTTTTAGAACCTATGAAATTTTAATCTCATAATTGTAGGTCAATTTTCTCAGAATCGGCCAAACTTTGTAAATTAAACTTTATTTACCCGTATTCAGAAACTGAGTATCTTGGAAGTATGTTTCTATTTTGTTTCAATTGATAATTGAATTTTTTATCGCAATTTGCAGCCGAGACTGCTCTTTTTTTGGTTCAGTGTCAATAAATCTGCTTTATTGCCAAATATAATTGATGTCCAAATTGTAAAAATTGAAATATAAAAAAGTATATGGTTAAAGGCATAACAGCATTATTATAATAGAAACTTTTTAAATATTGTCGATGAAATTATCCAAATACTGTTTGTCCGACATGCACGATAAACGAGACTTCCGTGCCTGTGGAGTGAAGGAAAGTGTGAAATGTTTGCCCGACGACGGTGGCGCATGCGCACTTCGAGAGTGCCCGTATTAGCGGGTGGGAATGTGTTATTCCCGCCCGCTGATACGGGCGGGAATGTGCTTGCCGACCGCTTACCGCTGCAAACTTCATATTGCTTCAAATGCCCATAACCCGCATAACAGATATTTTTACTCGTTTAACGTCTTGTTTATCGTGCACTAGGACAAAACATATCGTGTGTGGCAAGGGCGACAAGTTGGTTAATCCCGCACGAGTGTGAAGTTTACCGCACGAGCGAAGGTTTTAATATTCGAAATTTATTAAAGATTTAAGACGAAAATTGAAAACAAATTTTTAGGCATGCAAAAGATGCATCTAATTAATCATATTCTAAATGAAATAGTGTTTCTAAGAGGATATGGTCAATGTTCTTTGGCATTTCTTCACTGGATTTTTGTCACTGATAAATTATTTAATTTAAGATTAATTAAACACGAATAAAGAATTTTTTTTCAAAAGCGCTTGATCGACTATTTTAATTTTCTTTTTAAAATGGTCCTGGAATGCTATAATATTTCATAAGTAAAAGTAACAAATTATAATAAAAACTATGTTATAAATCTCAATTATATTTATTTTAATGAATAATATATTGCCTCGTTTTTTCGACCCTAGTCATACATACAATTTTTTATCATATCGATAATCGAAATTAGACTTGAGATGCCTGTAGAGCGGGTCGGCACCGCCATTTACATTGATTTGTCACTTTCTTCCTTAGAGTAGAAAATTCGATTTTCGACACGCTCCGCAGGCATCAAAAGACGAATTTTCGATTGACGTATGATGAAAAATAATTTAATGCGTGTGTGCGTAACAAAAAAAATCAAAGTTGATTGAAAAAACTATATAATTTTTGTTAAGACAGCTTTCAGGAGATCACAAATATTTTTTCAAAGTTCAAATGAGGTCCATGATTATTTTGACATAAAAAAAAATTCTTTGGATGCGCTGCTTAAGAAAAAATCTTCATTTGTACTTTTTTCTGATTTTATTTTAATACCCCAAAAAATGTGCCCACCCATACCAATATTCTATTTGCAAAACCTTTTTTTAATCAGACAATATCTTCCGTTCGTTCTTTGCAATTGAAAATTAAAAATTTTCAAAATTGAAAAAAAATGTTTTCCGTTAGTTTACATATTCTGAAGAATTTTATATATGTACGGTTATTACTATTGAATACTAATATAACATTATCAATTAAAAAAAAATGTTTTGCCTAATATATGATTTTTTGACAATGTGCCAAAAAAATATTTTTTCATTTTATTTTTATTTTATGCAAAAAAAAATTTCCGGAAAGCCGAATGATAAAATGTTTCTCTAGTTCGAACTGAAGAAATTTCAGGTTTGACATATTCAACTTTTGCCAAAATGTGTACATTATACTCAATAAAAAAAACATGTTCTTTGCAAATTTCAAAAAAATTCTAAATTGAGCAAAAAGTCTTCTTTCGAAATTCCAATTTTATATTAGTGTTTCCTAGTAATCACCATACATATACAAAATTTGTCCGAATTTTTGAACCAATTGCAAACATTTTTTTTTCAATTTTCAAAAATTTCAATTCTCAAATCCAAAGAACGAACAGAAGATATATACATCATGGTGATTACATCCTCTGATTTAATGATTTAACTCGCAACACTTGTCGGAAAAAAAAGATACGCTGATTGCATTTTTTTCTTGACAATATGATGTTCATATTGCAAAACTAAAAGCACAGGGGGCCACTTCAGAAAACATGGGTCACTTTGGGAAACCCTCTAATTTTGTATGATTCTCTCAGCTTCTCAAATCCAATATTTACTCGAGCACAATAATTTTCTACACTGAATAAAATATAAGAATAACGGCAATACTTTTCCTGAACACTTTTTTCTGAACACTTCATGTCACTTTTCTCGGGAGAGCGATTTTCAACTACCGATAAGGGGTGGAATAGTGAAGGAGGTCGAATCGTCTTTGGTATGGGGGGATGCACTTCCATTCAACTTTTACTTACAAGGGTGTTCATCCTGTTGACTGTCGATTGCTGAGTGTGCTTAAGATCGTCGGTGGTCGATCTTATATACGTTTACAGAATCTTGACCGCGCCCCCGCTGATCCCTTCAAATCATATCCGTTGATGGGAGACTCACCCATTGTGCAAGAAGGTCACAACAAGACACACCTTCCCCGGGATAGAGGCCTTTAAGTTCACAAGTGGCCTTCAATCATGACAAGCAACTCAATGTTACCAATCTTTATACAAATTGCCCATTAGGATAACTTCTGTCACAGTAGTGGATGTACGAGTCCAAGCTCATAAAAAGAAAGAGGCTAACGATCGGTGTACACACCCCTTGTTTCTCTTATAAATTCTTTTTATAGTCATTCAGAGAAAAATTTGTCTTGAAACAGAGGCATCGTTCTCTTGCCTGTTGTGTTTTGAACCACTTCAATATATTTTTTACACGAACAGAATTATTTAGCTAGTCTAATGAAATTCCTTTTAACCTTAAATTTAAAAAGAAATTCGATTTATGTCAAGAAGCATCGTTCTGACTTGAGGAAAATTTCTTTGAGTGGTCAGAATAGCCGGGGTTACGGGTACCAAAATTTCGATACAAATAGATGGATTTTTTCGGTACGTGTAGGCACTTCCAATCCAAATAATGAAGTACTGTCAACCGGGGTAATTGTACACTTCAAGTACGATTCCGTTGAAATGAATTTAACCCAAAGTTGCTAGGGGGAAACAACTTCTAAAAATTTGGTCCAGCTAAGGTTGATTACTGCGGATTGCCTAAAATTAATCTGCATTGCATAGGATTACTCTGGATTACATCACGCGAAATTCCGACCGAAAAGGATTACTTTTTAACATAATTATTTTGAAAGAATTAGCTAAATTTTCATCTGAAAAAGATCTTTCTTCAACCAAATAGGTGAATTTTTAACTAAAAAAGATAAATTTTCCACCAACAAATGAATCATTAAATTTTAGGTTGCAAAATTAATTTTCAACCAAAAGAAAACGAATTTTCAACAAATAGTCGAATTTTCAATTAAAGTGATGAATTTTCAATTAAAATGATCCATCCTTAACTGAAATAGTCAAATTTTCAGTTAAAAAATTAATTTTCAATAAAAGAGATGAATTTTCAAATAAAATTATGAACCTTGAACCAAAATTTAAATTTTTATTCGAATTCTTGAATTTTCTAAACAGAAATAATTTTTTACCAAAAGAGATATTCTTACCAAAGAATGTTAAAGTTGATGTTTCAACAAAAAAATATTTAAATTTCAAATCAAAAGCAGTTGAATTCAAACAAAAAAGATAAATTTGCAACAAAATTGTTGAATCCTCAGTCGAAAAGACTGTTCAGCAAAACAGTTGACTTTTCAAGCAAAAAGGATGCTTTTTAAAAAATTATTCAATTTTCGACAAAGTAGATTAATTGAACATAATTATATAGGTATACATTTATTCTGTTAGTTAAATAAACGTAGAACTCTGATGAAATTAGGTTTGGAGAAGAAAATTTGTTAATAATAAGTTGTCTTACAAACGTATCAGTTTGTGGGTTAAAAAAAAATTTGGTTTTGAATACATCTTGTGGTTAAAAATTTTATTATTTTGTCGAACATTCAACAATTTTTTTCGAGAAGTCATTTTATTTGCTTGAAAATTCACCTGTATTGATGAAAATTATTCTTTTTAGGTTGAAAATTCAACTTTGATGAAAATTATTCTTTTTAGGTTGAAAATTCAACTTTTTTATTAACTGTTTAATTAAAAATCCATATTTTTTATTTGACAATTTAACTGTTTTGTAGAAAATTAATCTTTTTAACTCGAAAATTCAACATTTTGGATGGATTTTTTTCTTAATTGAGTATAAAATCTTTCTGGGTTGAAAAATGAACTTTTTCGTTCAAAATTTGTCTTTTTTGTGTACATTTGAACTATTTTTGGTTGAAATATCAAATATTATATTTTTCGTTGAAAATTATTTCTTTGGAATTATATTTAGTTGAAAGTGGAACTACTTTGTTAAAAATTTATTCTTCACTTGATGATTCATCATTTTAGTTGAAAAAAACTTATTTTTTTCATATTCAACTATTTTATTAAAAATTAAACTTTTTCATTATAAAATTGGTTTTGGTGGTAAAATTGAACTATTTGGTGGAAATACTTTTTTTCCAAATTGATGTATTGGGTAGAAAATTAATTATCTTGGCTGCAAATTTATCTTTTTGGTTGAAAATTCATTTCTTTGGTTGAGTATTGAACTATTTTGTTGAAAATTCATTTTATTGAACTGAAAATTCATTTTTTACTAGAAACTTAACAATTCCATCTATGCTTAAAAATTATTTTTTTTTTTTCAGTAGAAAATTAATTTATTTCGTTGAAAACTCGCATTTTTTTGGTTGAAAATCCAAATTATTGTGGTAAAAAAATTTTTTCTTTTGTTTCAAATCCAGCTCTCGGTAGACAATTGTTTTTTTTGGCTTTAATATACAACTATTTTGTTGGAAATTAACTTTTTTGTTAAGAACTCGCGTTTTCGGGTTGAAAACTCGACTGGTTTGCAGAAAATTCGTCTTTTTGACTTAAAAATTCAACATTTCAGATGAAATTTTCTTTCTTCAGTGACTGGAAAATCTCTCTTGGTAGAAAATGTAACTCATCTGTTAAATTTGTTGTGTAAATCAATCAGTTTTGTTTGAGGATTCAACTAGATTGTTAAAATTTGTTTTTTCGCTTGATTTGAATTGGTTTTGATTGCAATTTTTAATACTTTTTGGCGGAAATATCAACTGAAGTGAACTTTTGCTTATTCCAAGGCGCAACTATTTCAAGTCCCGCATGCAGGGATACTCCAAGCGGCACATTTCCGTCATCTCTCACCATGGTCCCCGTACGGTCTCGGCCACGTCAGTGACTGACTAATTAAGACCCTTTATCAGAATATGTAATCGGTTCGGTATTTTTAGGCCGCACTGTTGAATATTTTTGTCTAATTTTTTGCATACGACATATACATAAGCATATCTCGAGCAAGCAGCTCCGGGTTTTCAATATAATGTTTATATTTTGTTTAGTAATCACAAAACGTGAGAACAATAGCCAGTTAGAAAAACTGACATTATGAAATCGTGGATTAATTTTATTTTAATTAGCAGAATCAATTTATTCATAAAATTACAAGAATGTGAAAAAAAGAATGATGACAATCGGTTAATATTTGCAGTACTAATATAAATCTTTAGGTAATACACAACTTCTGTGCATTTACACCGCAGTCTTCCACCAAATTCAGCAATCCAGTAATCGGTTTTGCATTTTGAGGCCACACGGTTGAATATTTTTGTCTAATTTTTTGCATACGACATCTACATAATCATATCTCGGAGCAAGCATAGCCGGTTTTTCGATAAACGGTTTATATTATAGATTATATAATCTAGATTATACGCGGGGAAAATGCATAGACAGCTAACAGTGCGTGTTAATGCTACTGTTCTTCCGTTTTTGATTATTAAACAAAACGTAAACATTTTATTGTACAATCGGAGCTGCTTGTTCCGAGATATGCTTATGCAGATGTCGTATGCAAAAAATTAGACAAAAATATTCAGCAGTGCGGCCTAAAAATGCCGAACCGATTACATATTCTGATAAAAGGCCTTGAAAAGAGGTCCGAAGAGCGGGAAGCCCTCATCGGTTCGAATTGAGTATTTGAGCATGACGTCATGGGAATGCATACCACATTTTGGAGAAAATATTCCAAACGTAAAAGTCACTCATAAATGTAAGAATAGTAATATTTGTCAAGCGTATAATGTATTTTCTCAACCATCTTCCATTCTTTTGTCGATTGACGAACTATCTTTGTCACGAAATAAAATAAAATATAACAAATTCGAGGTTAGAGTATCAGATCGATTTGATCGCAATCGGGTACTCTTACCTCAAATTTCGGATAGTTGATTGTATTTCGTGAAACTGGCAGGTCTTCGACTGATAAAAGGATGAAACATAATTGCGCAAATGCATTCTACACTTGAAAAATATTACTATTCAGACATTTATAACTTACTTTTACGTTTAGAATATTTTCTACAAAAAACGTATGCATGCCCATGTCAAGATGTACCAACTGTGCTAACCTTCCTGACATTTCCACCTATTCTATCATAATCGTGACGTCATGCTACAATACTCAATGCGCAAATGCAAGAACGCACACATGCTCACAGCGCGCGCATCAATACAAGGCCGGGGCAGCCAATGGACGTCGTTTGACAAAATCATCCCACGACTTACGGTAGGGGTACTCGGATCCCTGAAAAGTTAGGGAATTTCGAAATTGGGATTTTGCAGCAACCCTGACAAGACACTTTTTCATTTTCGAAGCCATTTTTTATTTGTGTAGGGTGACGAAAACACTTTTTTGCTATATGTTAGATTTTGATCGGATATAAAAAAATTATCTCATTTTTAAACATTTACTCAAGTTAATCCACCGAAATAACATCTTTTTCAAATCTATGTTGGGACCTCCAAATGTTATCCGATTGATCTAGAAATTAGCTCTCGGTCAGATATCACAGTTTCAAAAGTGATATTTCCAGACCAAAAAAATAGATTGCTGCCTAACTGAGTGTACTCTAATCTTTCTTCGCAATAATTCAACTAATTTTTTTGCCTCTTTATTTTGTCCAACCCCACTTGCCCTAGAACCCACTTTTCTAAAGAATAAAGATGCCAATTTGACGCAATCATTGCAATTCACCTTCAGATTCTCCTTCTGCTTGCATTTTTTTTTATATAGTTCTCACAGATGTGAGTTACTCGCCTCGTAAAATACTCCGGCGTTACACTTGACTTGTTCTCATCCTCATCCATTCTTCTATCTGAAACTCAGTCTCCTATCTCTTTTTTCACTGTATACCTATATATCGTCTTCAGAGTATACTATGGAGTCTTTTCAAAAGCTGTACTCTAGTAATCACGAAAAAATTTCTCAGTTTTCGTTTTCTACAATACGTACTTTACGAAATGAAAAAATCTAGACAAGTCCATTCAAAAATAAGTATTATCCTACATGTATAAATAGATGGATGCAGAAAGCTGTCATCCTTGGGTCGCTCCGTGTACTCAAAACACACAAGGGTTTCGCCGGCCTGTCTTTGTGATTTCGTCGTTTCCAGTGGCCACTCACCTCGCGGTCGTGAAACGTGGTCATAGGTGTGATTTACCCCCAGTGGGCATGCGGTGGTTGTTCGATACATATATATATCTACAAAGACGAATTTTCAATCAAATGGTCGAATTTTCAGACAAAAAATAATTAACTTCAACCAAAAACAGTTACAATGTTAACCAATTAGTCGAATCTTTAAGTCAAAAAAGCGGATTTTTGAGAAGACAGTTGAATTTTCAACTATGAACTTTTTTACCAAAAAGATGAACTTTCAATCCCAAAAAGGTGAATCTTCATTCCAAAAGGAGTAAAATATGAAAATTATAAAATATACAAATTTGATAGTTGATTTTTAACTGAATATTTTAATTTTGAACTAAAAACGATCGATTTGTCACCAAAAATGGAATAGATAAATTTGCACTTTAAAAATGGATTTTCAGCACACAAAAAATGAATTTTAAACAAAATAGTTAAATTTTCAACTGAAGAGAAGAATATTCGATTTCTACTAAAAATGACTAATTTGCAAAAAAGCCTAACTTTGCATAAAAAACAGAATAGTTGCATTTTCAGTTGAAATAATGAATTGCCGAATATGAAAAAATGCGAATTTTCAACAAAGTAGTTGAATCCTTAAATAGTAGAATTTTTAACCAAGTGAGATTATTTCTGAAGCAAAAATGTAATGGTAGATGTTGCAATTAAAAGGAATTAAATTTCAGCGAAAAAAAGTTAGATTTTTTTATTGGGTTCTATGAACTCACTCTCCATTTCAACCGAGAAAAGTAAACGGCTCCTTTGTACACATTTTTAAAAAAGAAATGAGAAAAATTTTAAGTATTTTTTATTTGAGATCATTTCCCGTTATATTGGTTTTTATAACCAGAATCCAGAATAAAACTAGACATTTGTCTGCGTTTATTAAATATTACTCATATGAGTGATAATCAAAAAGTTGGAATTATTAGACTTGTAATTGAATAGACAAACAGTATTTAAGGTCACCATAAAACATTCTTTTCTATTCATATTAATTACAATAACTTTAAAAATCATAATTTGCGAGATAAAAATGTACGCTCTAATTTTGTAACGATAATTTTTCATATTTAATGACAATCTTATTATATAAACCACTTGCAATATTTTTTAAGTCATAATAGAAATGTTATTGATCAAATTTTGGATTTTCATCCATATATGTCTGCTTATCAACGTATTCATTATTTATTTTTAAAAAGCTTTTCCAAGATTAAAAAATCTCCAATCGCGAGAGACCTAAATAAAACATGTTTGCTACACAGCAAAAGAAAAAAGCACTAATGGTACACACGGCAAAAGACCTATTTTCACATTCAGTCAATTTCTTTTATTACATTTTACCTCTAAAAGAAACCTTGGTGAAATTTTATTTTAAATTCGCAATGCTAGATTTTTAAAAACAAGAATAATAATCATGAAAAAAAGTATATCGATTTTCGCAGAAGTATGACATAATTTGTAATCAATTAAATACAATTGTACGTCTAAACAATATTATTATCGAGTCACGAATTAATTTTAGAAATTCTAAAATATAAATATTTAATCAAAAGAGAGTTTTAAATCGTAAAAATACTATTTACTCTAAAGCTAATTTTTTCTTTCATAATTATAAGAAAACAACTTCATATATACCGCCTATTGACAGATTCCATCGAGATTTGCAGCTGTGCTGTGCTGTGTAACATAAAATATTAAATTCAATAACAGTGTAAAATTTTGGCTTTACTCAATTTTAGATTTTTAGCATCAGTTTTTTAATTATTAGGATTCAGTTACCGGATGCAATAACTTGATAATTCAAAAATAGAACAATAGAAAAAATGTGAACGCAAAGTGATCAAATATGTAAAGGGACGCTGCGATTGATGGAATATTAAGCAAATGAAAATCCGCTTCCAAAAACGAAATCCGCGCGTACCACTCTTTTTAAATTATCCTTTTCAATAAAAAATGCGTTGAAGCGAAATATTGAACAATGGAAAATAGAGTTTTTTAACACTCTTCTTATTACTATTTGCTGCAAATATAGGTACATAAGCTGGAAGGTTTTTGAATGTTTAAGTATATTTAATTATGTTATTGTATGTACATACAATACGAATTTTCCGGCAATTATTTACTTTCACGACTTTTCTGAATTTTAGAGTAAGTGGTTTGACACCCTTTGAAAAACCTTCCTTCTAGAACAAATTTAAAATATCAGTCACGGGGGCCAAAAAACATTTGTATTTCTAACAAAAAGATTCTCCAACTATTCTTTATACTCCAACTATTCTTGGTTAAAATTTATTTTTTTATTAAAGGTCTACCATTATATTTTTGGTTCGAAATTTATCATATTTGGTTAAAAATTCTACTATTCAGTTGAAAATTTATCAACTTTTTTAAAAATGAAACAATTTTGTCAGAAAGTCATCTTTTTTGGTCAAAAATTCAACTACTTGGTTGAAGGTTGAAATAATTTGTTAAAAATTATTTTTTGTTTTGTTTGAAGATTTATCTCTTTATTTGATATTTTGACTATTTTGTTGCAAATTTGTTTCATGTTTGGTTGAAAATTATTTTTTTAAACTGAAAAGTCAACTATTTCATTATTATTTGAAGTACTTTTTTGATCTTGTAGGGCCAAATGAATTGGATGTAAAGAAAAAACTCAAATCGTTCCTTTTTTCAAAAGCGACGTTTCGTCAGCATTGGTGCGCTGACTTCATCAGGCTTGTTTGAAAATTGGTTAACAACATTGTTAACTGGTCAATAGTTTTTTAAAATTTTATTTTTTTAAAAAACTTTTTTAAAAAATTTTTAATTTTAAAAAACTATTGACCAGTTGACAATGTTGTTAACCAATTTTCAAACAAGCCTGATGAAGTCAGCGCACCAATGCTGACGAAACGTCGCTTTTGAAAAAAGGAAAGATTTGAGTTTTTTCTTTACATCCAACTCATTTGGCCCTACAAGATCAAAAAAGTACTTCAAATAACTTTAACATGAAGGGCGACAAAGATAATTCAAGGATATTTCATTATCGATGAAAAATCTATGCTTTTTAATTAAAAATTAAACTACTTGATTGAAAATTAAACTTTTCTAGTTAAAAATTCATGTATTTTTCTAATTATTATTCTTTTTCGGTAAAAAATCAACCTTCTGGGTCGAATCATCAACTTTTTGGTGAAAAATGGAACTATTTGGTTGAAAAATTATGTATTTTTTTGAAAAGTCGTCTATTTGGGTAGAAAATTAATCTTGTTTGTTGAAAAGTCATCTCGTTGGTCAAGGATTTAACTGTTTTTTGAAAATTCGCATTCATTGGTTGAATTTAACCTGTGAAAGATTCGTTTTGCCGGTTTAAAAGTCAACTGTTTTCTAAAAAATGTAACCATTCAGCTTGAATTTGTAGTAATGTTGTTAAAAATTCGTCTATTGGGTAGAAAGCTAATCGCCTCTGTTGAAAATTCATCTATTAGTTTGAGGATTCAACTATTATCTTAAAATTCATATTTTTTTGTCAAATGGAAGTGTTTAATAATTATTTTTGTTGTTGTTGTAAAAAAGTAATTTCTGAACGGAAAATTTACCTATTCCATTTTTGGTCTAAAACTTATCTTTTTTAGTTAAAAATTCAATCATTTGGTTGAAAATTTATCTTTTTGTAGAAAATTAAACTTCTTGGTTGAAATGTTGGATATTTGGTAAACAAATTTAATTATTTCGTTGAAGGTTTAACCATTTTGTTAAAAATTCAACTATTTTGTTAGAGTCATCTTTTTTGGTTGAAAATGCAACTGTTTCCTTGAAAATGCATCCTTTTGGATTGAAAATTCATCTCTCTGGACTGAAAATGAGCTTTATTTATTGTGACGATAGGGCAGATCCCCTCCACCCTGAGAGTGTCAAAAAAAAATAGCTGAAAATATTTTCAAAATCCCGTAAAAATCATGTATGTGGACCTACCAAAAACCTGTTTTTGCCCATAAAATCAGATTTTGGGAGTGTATGAAAAATTTCGCATATGACACTTTTTTGGTTCCACTAGACCTACAAGGTCTACTATATTTCGAAAAACGTATATTGAGTTTTTTTTGTAATGCAGAGCAATCTGATCATATATTCCAAAGAAAAAAAGTTAAATGCTAAAGATGAGAAAACGAATCTTGAGCATTAGAGGACTGATTTTTCTAACTGTTCTTGCAGGTAGCACGTTGATCGTGTCTCGATTTTCACACGCTCAGTTACCTCGAAGAAGTATTTATGTCTCTAGAGGGAGTGAGACATGAATATGAAACTGAAGAGAGAGCGAGTCGAGCAACAGAAAGACACAGAGAGGAAAAGTTGGATTGCAAGGGCCTCGAAGAACGTTCCCCACAATTAATGTGATCTCTGCACTCTACCAAGGATGGGTCGTTCGTCTCTAAGTCGCGAACTCGACCTTTAAAATATTGCGAAAGACGCGATTGTTGCTCTGAATCCCCTACAGTCGTGAAACAACCTGCAACTGGGGTAAGTACTAAATTATTGACTTAAGATCTTCTTTTTTTTTTATTTTTCTTCTTTGCCATTTCTCCTTGGTGCAAAAATCTTCTGGCGTTGGCCAGGCCCAGACCAGACCGTCTAGACTCTAATCTGGCGTAAATCAGATGGTCTAGTCAGGGGCTGGCCAGAACAGTAACGCTTTCATAAGGTCAGCGGCTAAATGGTCTCTTCAGCATCTAGCCAGTTATTTAAATATATTAACTTATATATTAGATATACTGCTATAGAAACGCATTCTCAGACAACTCGCAAGCACCGAGAATCGAACCCTAACCGCCTAAGTTTATAAGCCGTGCTTGCTACCAATACCCTACCGAATATTGCAATTCAGTTGTAGCTACAAAAGAGGGTCACTCGTTTACTATAAATACAATAATTACTTATAATATTCTTTAAAAACATTGTATTTAAAGTCCTAATCAAATTAATTTAAATCTATAAGAATATTATTATGGTAACTGCTTTATTGCAAGAAAAAAATTTCCAAATTAATATCACAAAAACTTGATATAACTGACAAAAATTGTTTTAAGAACATATACACTGAGAAAAGCTTGATGATTAACACTTAGCAATTCTTATTTATATGAAGGCTAGCAAGCGCCAGATCTGGACCAGACTAGACTGCCAAGACGATGAGAAAAAAAAACTATTTTTATGATGGTAATTTCTTATGTTGAGTAATTACAGACGCCCTGACAATTTCTCGAAAATGGTGAATAAATAAAATTTGGCGCCTGATCTGGGTCAGCACAGACTGTCAAGAAGATAAAAAAATAAATATTTTCATACTGTTAATTTTTATTTTTGGTAATTTAAGACACCCTGAGAATTTGTTTAAAAGGGTGAAAAAACTTTGGCTGATTGACACTTAGGAATTCGTATGTTATGTATTTTAACCCAGAGAAAATTTCCATTTTGAATAAAAAACAGTTGAATTAAACAAAAGAGACGAATTTTCAACAAGAGTCAAATTTTCAATTAAGGAAGATTCTGTAGGCAATACAGAAAAAAATTTCATCCGAAATTTTAAATTTTCAAGCCAAAAAGAGGAGCTTTCCTCAAAACAGTTGAGTTTTTAACTAGAAAGAATTAATTTTCTACCAAAAAGAAAGAATTTTTCATAAAATACATAGGAACATTTTTAACCAATTAGTTGAATTTTCAACAAATTTCATAAATTTGTTTCTCAATAGTTCAATTTATAAACTAAGAAAAAAATCAATTTTTGATATGAATTTTCATTTAAAAAATGATTTTCTGATTTAAAAAAAGGAATTTTCAACTAAATAGTTTAATTTTTAATCAAAAAGTTAATTTCAAACAAAAAATCAAATTTAAAATTATAAATCTTTAACCAAAAAATGAATTTTAAAGGAAGAACTTCAGCCAATGAGCTGAGTTTTCAACCTAAAAAGGTACGTTTTCAACAAATAACGTAATACTTGATATTTCTATCAAAAAAAGTTTCTTTTTTTCATATCAGAAATAGTTGAATTTGACAAAAAAATACGAATTTTTAACAAATTACTTGATTCCTTAACTAAAGCAGATGAATTGTCAACCAAACAGATACAGTTTTATCCAACAAAATTTATTTTCTACCAAAAAAGCCGAATTCGAAAAATCGTTGGAAACCATTTTGACTGGAAAATGATGTTCATATTTTGAATATTGTCCGGTTGGTTTCAAAGACATCTGATGATTTCTTAGATATGTTGGTTGAATTTTGAAATTTTTATAATTAATTCAAAATCAGTGTAATTAAACGCCTCTATAGAATTGCTTTGAAAATAGTGAAATACTTTTTCAAATCTAGTGGTTGCCATATTGGATCCGTAATTTAAAATTTGTAAATTATAATATCAAATTCGAAATTATATTTTTAATTTTTCAATTGTAATATCAAATTAGAAATCAGTGACATAAAATACCTTTATGAGGTACATTTAAAAGAAATCCAATAATTTTTGGACTTTCGACCGCATAAACTTATTTTCTGTTTAAAATTCATGCTACAATTTAATTATATCATGTATTGCATTATATGTATATGCAAACACTTATAATTAATCTGTGACTATTGAACACATTGAGTTGAATTAAAAATCTATAGTCTTAGAATATAATTACACTCTAGGGAAAGAATATGTAATTCTAGACATTCATTTTTTCTGTAAAACTTTAAAGTAAGCAAATCAATCAAAAACTTTTATTTTCAAATAAAATGATTTTTAGGAGAGGCGAAAAACGTTCTATAAAATCGAATTTTTATTTTAATTAAAAACCAAAAATCATATTTTTAAATAATTACTGCCTGAATAAAAACGAAAAAGGTGAGATCAAAAAGATTAACTGGTCTCGAACTAAAATTGGAACTTGTTGCCCTAAATTTCTGCAAAAACTTGACGTGATAGAAAGAATTAGCTTTGGTTTTGGATTCAGCAACCAAAAATCTACAGAAAACACCTATTTTCATCCCGATACAATTAAAAAGTGTATAGGGGTCCTTCTTTTTCAAAATCTAAACAAAAGATATAAAGAAATTCTGTGGTGACGATGCTCATTGGGATTATTTCGAATTTTCTACCTAGCGATCTTATTTTCGGTCAAACGTGGGTTGATTCGTTTTGCTGCGCCATCTTTAATTTATATTTCCAAGTTTTGTATTGATCTATCTCTTATATTATTATTTTTTTCGTCGAAACAGCTTGTTGGTCATATTTTCCATTCAAAATAAAATTCTGTAATAATAAAATACCATAAGACCTTTCTATCATATTACATATTTGCAAAATTGGAATACGACTTTTGAAATCCAATCCTTTATCTGACATGGAAATGACTAGATTGAACTTTAGATCATATCACATTCATATTAACTTTGCTTTGTAGTATCCAACTGTAATGTTGCACAAAGAAAATGGGAATGACTTCCCAATATTTGTATCCACTACTATCCGCCCTGGTCAAGTACCACGCAACGTTAATTTTGCTCTCATATAAAGGTGTGCATCGGTTTTGCGTTCACTTTGTCAGACAATGATTTTAAATGTCAGTGTCTCACCATTAGCCGAGATCACGTTTAATTTCATTTGACCCTTCTATTCCTTGATCGTGGATCCGCGGTTGCTTTTGCGAAGTTTTATTAGCAATTAAATTCTATCTAATAGTAGGGTAGAGGATCAGGAGTCCATTGCGATAGCTGCATTCTGAATTCTAACACTCATATGAGTCTTTTTATTTTTATTTATTCTACCTAATACAGGCCTAAGATTGACTAAAAATAAGTGGGAATCACAAAGCGCCTTTTCTCGCCAAGTGCCTCTCCCTTCCAGTACCTTAAAATTCAGTAATAGCCGTGAGCATGGCATTAGATGAGCGTGCGCTAGACGAGCGTGCGCTAGACGATATTCAAATAATCCACCAATGCGTTTCAGAGATTTTCCCGCCAAGACTTAGGGGCGTGGCTTAGCGAAGCGGGCGCTTAGAGAGAACCTCGGTCCTGAGCACTGGGCGCTTTGTGAGATTCTACTGTATATTGTTGATAATTATTACTAATATAATAATAATTATTTTTAGCATGTAAAAAAGCTATCAAAATAAATTACGCAATAAGAAAAACTGAGAGCGACGAAAGGAACGAAAGTGACTTTCATGAAAAATGGCAAACTGACGTTACGGAAAAATATTATAGGAAATTAATTACATAAAATCATGGAAATTATAGAAAAGGATTCTAGAATAATCAGTATTGGAATATGTACTATCAAAATATTATCTTTAATATATTTTTTTGAATTATCATAATAAAATTATTATAACATACATATATTATATTATAATTAATATATCATTATACTTTATTATAAATATAATCTTTTTAATACTTGAAGGTCCTATCAAATACTTTAAATCTTGTGAAATTCTTTCAACATTTGGAAACCCTACAAAATTCTTGAACATTCCTTGTAATTTTTTAAATATCTTCAAATACTTTGGAATCCTTTGAAAGAACTTAAACTCTTAAAAATCCTTTGTAAGTTCTTTAATTCCTGCATACCATTTGGAATCGTTGAAAGTCGTAGAGACACCTCAAAAATAAAATTTATTTTATAATCTAAAGGTTATAGAAATTTTTCAAAATCACGTAAAATCCATTGAAATTTTGAGAAATTTTAAAAATATATTTAATTATGTAGAAATCATTTGAAATCCCTTAAATATAAATTAAACTAAACTTATTCATTAAAGTTCTCTAAAAGACACCATTTACATACCTAGAAATCTTCGAAATCTTTGGAGATTCAATAAAATTCTTCAAACCCTTGGAGGTTCAATAAATCCCCTTAAATCTCGTAAAATTCCTTGATTTACTTCAAAATCCCTTGAAAGTTCATTTTATTTATTTGACAAGGTTTTCTATGTATCTCTTGAAATTGAGCTTAAAATCATTGGAAATTCTAAAAAATGCTTTGAAATCCCTTTAAACTTTATAAATCTCTTGAGATTTTTATAAATCTCTTCAAATAGCTGAAAATATTTTCAAAGTCCCGTAAACATTTTGTAATCAAGAAATCTCTTGAAATTTTTGTAAATCTCTTCAAATAGCTAAAAATATTTTCAAAATCCCGTAAACACTTTCTTATCAAGAAATCTCTTGAAGTTTCTTTAAATCTCTTCAAATAGCTCAGAATATTTTTAAAAGCCTGCAAACACTTTGTAAGTAAGAATTCTATGAAATACCTTAAATTTTGTGGAATTTGTTAAATTTCTCTGAAATCTTTTGAGTTCCTTGATATCCTTAAAAATTCTTGAAATCCGTAAAAGTCCATTGAAATAAAAATTGATTATTTAATTACCCGAAGTTCTCTAGAAATTCGTTGAAATCGAGTTTAACATATTTATGGAAATCATACACAATTATTTGAAATCCCTTAAAGTTATTGATATATCTTGAAATGCTTCAGAGGCCTTGAAATATATAAATACATTATCGTTAAAATCATTTAAATAAGAAGAAATCATCTGAAATACCTTGAATATTCATAAAAGTTTTCTTAGAAAAATTCAAATCTGTAGAAATTTTTAAAATCCCTCGAAATCTTTTAAATCCTTGGAGATGCAATAAAATCTTTTAAATCTTGTGAAATTCCTTTGAAAACCTCAAAATCACTTAAAATTTAATTTGATTTATTTGCCAAAGTTCTCTAGAAATCTCTTAAAATCGAGCATAAAATCTCCGGAAATACTAAAAAATTCTTTCTAATCTCTTGAAATTCTTCTTAATCTGTTAAAATAACCAAAAATCTTTTAAACTCCCGTAAATCTTTCGTGATAATCGATGGTCCTATAAAATACCCCATATCTTTAGAAATTCTTTGAAATGTTTTGAAATCCGAGGAAATTCTTTGAAATCCTTTAAAATTTTATAAATCTCTTACCATTTTTTGGGATATTTTAAAAAAGCTCAAAAATGTTTTAAATCCTGTGAAATTTCGCACGTTCCTTCATATCCCTAAAAATTGTTGAATTTCGTAGATATCCCTTTACATTTTTTAAAATTTTCTTCCCCAGAGTTCTATAGGAATCCAAAGAAATCAAGCTTAAAATATTTAGAAATCCTGCAAGATTATTTTGAATTCCTTGAAATTTTCAAAATCTCTTTAAATTCTTTAGAATATTTTAAAATGTACGAATATACAATGAATAAAATCCATTTAAATAAGTAGGAGCCATTTTAAATACCTTCAATATTCATTAATGTTCTAAAAAAAAGTTCAAATCCCTGGGAATTTTTGAAATCCTCGGAAATTCAATAAAGTCCTTTAAATCTTGTGAAATTCCTAAAATTACCTTAAAATCTCTCAAAGTTTCATTTCATTTATTTGCTAAAGTTCTGTAGAAATCTCTTAAAATCGAGCGTAAAATTTTTGAAAATACTACAAAATTCTTTGTAATCTTGTGATATTTTCGAAATCTCTTGAGATACTTTGCAATCTGTGGCATTCCTCTCAATTTTTGATGTCTCTTGAAATTTGCAGGAATCATTTAAAACAACTTAAAAGATTTCAAATCCTTCGAAACTTTGTAAGATCCTTCATAGACCTTAAAATTTGGTAAACGTGTTATAAATCCCTGGAAATAATTTGAAATCCTACGTTGAGTGAATAAATCAATCATTTGCTTGTAATTTTTCTATTTTTTGCGTCACTTTTAATATTTTAAGATTAGTTATTTCTATTTTAGGTTTACTATAATTATTTTCTACAGTGATTTTTCTAGAAATGTAGAAAAAAATCATAAAAAGTTTATTATAAACTTATACTGAATTTGCTATATATTTTTCTCGTAAGTGTTTAACGACTATAATAGTTAGCCGCGAACCCGTTGAACAGTTTCTAAATTCTAAAAGAAACTGTTGAACTCAAAGAATTTAAAAAAAAAAAAAATGTAATGCATTCTGCTTTTGAAAAATAAGTGGGATGTCCTAATGCAAATTCAGGCCTGACCTAATATGTATTTTATTAGGTTCAAATTGTAATGAATGAATTCGTTTGGCTGTATCCGTGACCTTAGGTCACAGTCGCCAAAGTAAAAATGAAGCTCATCAACAGCCTTTCGTTCTACAGTGTCTGACTATATAATACTTACTCTACTTCACGGAACAGTTTTACAAAAACTTTACTACTCACATCGAACGTTTTTTTATTATTATTATTATTATTAATATTATACCATCAAGCCAAAACCCTTTCGAGGTGAGCGCGACTCACTCGGGAACGTGTTTAAATAAGGAACACGGGAATTTTAAATAATTCTAAAAATCTAAACCCCCACTCCCCTTATCAGCCTCGTACACTGAATTCCTTGATCTCCGACAGTATAGAGAGGCTAGAATCGAGTAATTCACGCTTACATCAATGTTACTTGAAATAAAGTTAATGTCAATGAAAAATTATATTAACATATAATTCAAGTTTTAATTTTGTTTTTGAACTCCAAAACATAAATAAATACAACTTAAATACAAGGATTCTGATTGGTACATCATTCTTTAACTTTGATCAAGCGGAAAAAAGTTGGTTTCTTCTTTAAATTTAAAATTCCTTTCGAAAGTAACATTATTAAAATGACAATAAAATAAAAAAGATTTTTTATATTTTTAATTGTACTACCAAGTGTTCCTAAAGATCAGTATGATAAAGTATCAAATGATGAACTAAGATCATATGTATATATGTATACCATTAAGCCAATTCCCTTTCAGGGTAGGCGTGACACTACCCGATTCGAGTAGTGTTTCTAGGTTAGTTTCTTGTAGTAAATAACTACAAGTGTGGGCTCAACACACCCACGATGTGCCAACAGCACTCAGTTTTCTCGAATGGTCACCCATCCAAGCACTAACCGCGCCCAACGCTGCTTAACTTCAGTGATCTGACGAGAACTGGTTTTTTCAGCGTGGTATGGCTGTTGGCAAATATGTAATATAAAATAATCGGAATACACTTAATAATTTCTTATGAAAGCGAAAATCCTAGTTTCAAGATACTAAATATGGAGGGCTTTGCCTTTCACTAATTAAAAAAAAACACTATTAACGTTTTGGACAGCGTCGAACAGGATCTTGAGAAAAATCTATTTTTTTGTGATGTTTGGAATGACCCATCATATTACAATGCATATTGTACCGTTACTCGTTTCCTTCATTGTACCTTGACCGCAAAAACCAATAAAAAACCAAGAAATACGGAATTCATTGTGTAAACAAATTCTTTTACAATGGTGCATAGACTTCACATGTACATATATGTTGAATAAAAATACTGTACCCTCAGTGAGCTGTAAAGGATGGCGCCTTATTACAGGCGGCTCCTTGAAGGCTATTTACTTATTTGTGGAGGGAGTTACCAGGATCCTTTGTTTCAAGGATATTATATTTTTTAATAGTGAAATTCAATTTACCGAAGTTGGCAACGGTGTTATTAACAGTAGAGGCGTGTACAATAACTGACGGTTGTCCCTTGAGCTATTTACACCTAATTGGTACTTGGAAGGTGAATCGAGACAATTAACGATTCCCTGCACGGCAACAATTTTATCTACTTCTTATATCGGCGTTTTCATAATTTTCAACCTGCAATAATTATTGAATGATTTTAACGCTCATTATTAGCATATTAAAAAAGTTTATGTGATTTATTGCATGCCATGTAAGTGAAAGGTAATGAAATATAATGTAATATATTAGTGTTTCTCTGAAACTATTAACTATTGAGAAGAAATTTTTTTTAAATTATTTTGCTACACTATCTGAGAAAACTCCTGATTTACGGTGAAAAAATTAAAGTGTCACATACAGCTTTGTTTGATCATCGCGTTATGCATGAGGAAAATGTCATTTTCAAAAAACGTCGAATTTTTCCCAGGCTTTTTTGTTTTGTTTCTCACACTGGACAAAAGAAGAGTTTTTTCTCATATTATAATATTTGAAAAAATGTGTTACAAAGCTTAGGTTTGAATTGGAAATTTGGAAATATTGTAAAATGATATAAATTAGGAAAACCTTAGGAAATTCTTACTTGCCTTCAAATATAGAAAAGAAGCTAATGTGAAATTTGCTGACTTTTGGTACTTAACCTTAGTTAATTTGACATTTAACCCTAGATTAGATATAAAACATAATATCTTAAATTGAGATTCAAAATGGTACATTTTCAATTGTCATTCTTTTTTTCAAAAGATACCTTAAATTTTCGCTTGAAACGAAATTTTGGACACTATTTCTTACGTACACACATTTGGAATGAACAGGGTTTGAAAATCAAAAGCTCTTATTGACGGGCTTTATTCCTTTTTTGTATATATTGTGCCTGGATTTTTAGTATTTATTTTGTATTTTCAAGACAAAGAACTTGAACTCGACTTGATTTTTCTTTGACTTCATTTTATTTTTTTGCAATTTATGTTAAGTCTTGTCCATACAAAAGCAATGATTTATTAAAAATTATTTTATTCATTTCGGAATTTTATTTGACATTTAAAAATACATAAGTATTTTTCTAATATAATTGAAGCAGGTTGTCAAAATTGTACAGCTCACTAGACGATGTTTTCAATACTAATGAAAAAAACCTTTATCAATAACATTTTCACTGTAATATGACTGCACGTGGTGCAGGAATTTCCCTAGAATACGATTCCACTGCTAACTCAATTTTGATGAAATTGGCGTATAACGAACTGTTGTAATGCATGCTTCATATTTCTTTCCCTCGTGCTATACTCCCGTTACAATTTCCAAATTTAACCAATTTTTCTACATTTTTTACAATTTGAGCCATCCCCGACAGAAATCTAACAAAAAGAGCAGCTTCGAGTTTATTGGTCTAAAAAATGAAATATTATAATTTTTCTAATTTTTTACCCACTGATGACAAAAAACTAATACCATGAAATGAAAAATTTAATTTTTTAATGCACATCTACATACATGTTAATATTTCCAATTAAAAAAAATCGAACCAAAGGAACAGATTCCAGCTTAGTGGTGTCAAAAACAAAATTTCCCACATTTTTACCCAATGATAAAAAAAATAAAAACTTGCATCATAGTGGTCTGGAAAACGAAAATTTCCCATTTCTCTTATTTTTCAAACTTTAATAACAATAAAACATCACTATAAGATAGACATCTGCAAGGATAGTGAAATAATGGAAAGCAATTGATTTTCTAAAATCAAAAGGCAGAAAAGGTTGAATTTTTATAGAAAAGGAATGTTTGATAATAATGTTTTCATTTGAAATAGTAAAAAAACCTTCACAAAATTAATCTTTTGAATAATATGAAAATCTTTTCCTTTCTGAGAGAAGAAGCCAGTCCATTTTTTTATATTTTGCATACTAACTTTAATTGGTGCTGTAAGCTATAGATTTAAATTAGAAAAATTAATTAGAAGGAACATCTAAATATTAAAATTAACATCGTTATTCATGCCGAACGTTTTAATACTTAATTCATCGATTCAAAAGTATTTTGAATTTCTGATTCCAGACATTTAAACAATTTTTTAAAGGATCAAGCATGCAGTTCAATTTCTTTTACAAATTTTATATCTTATATCAGAATTTGTTACCATTGCTCAACAATGTTTTACCTGCAATTTGTATATATTAAAAATATGTTAGAGGCAAAATCAGACTAGCACTTTTTACGGTTTTTTTGCCATTGCATAAAGAAGCTCTTTATGTATTTTGTTTTTAAGTTGCGTTCAGCAACAAGATTTTTGCAATTCTACGAAAAAAATGCTTCTGAAAATGTTATGAAAAAATACCTCAAATCTTATTCTACATATATTTACCAAATAAAGAATTGACTTTGCTTGGCATGGTTAATTTAATAACTTGCTTAACCCTGAAACTTAAGTAAACATATCGTTAATAGTGATTTCTATTTCAGTTTCAATTTTCCTTGCATGAAAATTAATTAGTAGAAGCCGGTCGAATTGTGGTTATTGGAAGATGTGAACTTGCTTCTACAAAATCTGATATAGGTCTGGCCACTAATTTAGGACTTTGCTTAAGACGACTTTGCTTAAAAAGTTATAATGAGTAGCGGACAGGAAAACGAGAGACCTCGTTGGAAAGACCTTACAATATCCTGAATCTTTCTCTAAGAAGAAGAAATTATTCAAAGCCAAATCAAAAAGTTTAAATTAAAAGTGGAGCTTATAATTAATCTCAGAAACTACATTTAAAATCATCAAATGTTTAAAAGAGCTAAGCACCATTATTTGCGAGTGTGATATTATTACGAAGTTTATTGAAACGCTTCTCATGTCATGAGCAATGCGTTTCCTCATTATGCTGTTTAAATAAGTATTTAATTCTTTCCTAACACTTGTTCTCTGATGCTTCAGTTATATTTTAAAATTAACATGCTAATAACTATAAGTCTACAAATTAATATGTTTGAAAATTATTTTCACAAAAGCCTACCCAAATTTACTTGTTTAATAAGAAAACGCTCAATTTTGCAATTTTTAATGCAGCTCTGTCCTTCGGTCAATATTATTCAGGGTTATTAAAAAAATTGTTGAATCAGCAAAACGAAATATGTTGACAGCTCATCAATCATTTAGAATTAATCGTACGGAAATATTGTTTGTTGGAATGTTTTTGGTCTAAGTATACACGAAAAGAAAAAAAAAATTATTTTTGATATTAATCCATAACATTTATTAATGCTCTCACTGTAATCAAGTCATTTTTTGTTAAAAATTAATTTTGAGCCAATATTTTTAGCCAAAATTCACATATTGATTGTGCATTGCCATTAAACGTTTTGCAGAATTTGCAGTAATTCTATAAATTTTATATATATATATATATATATATATATATATATATATATCTATATATCGTAGATAATTAGAAAAATTAGGGGTTTCACTCAACACCTAAGCCATTAACTGAACGCGGAAGTTTAGGAAAGTCTTACATTTAGGTAACATTACCTTTTCTCTAAATCGATGGTTTATTCAGGAATTTAGAACACTTTCAGGTCATTTCTCTCAGTTCCTAGAGCGTTTCAGGTATTTAATAAAAGTCTCAAATTTAAACATAGACTTAGTTTTCATTTTGTTTGATAATTCATGTAGAGTTTAAAATTAAAGTACATTAAACTAATTATAATTTAAATTTTGTTTACAAAGTCATTTGCAGTCGGCAGACAATGAATCCAAATTTTTGAACAATGAAATTTTATTTAATCTTTTTAATTAAATTTATAAAAAAACAGTCCTTTTATCTTCGAAATGTAATTAGCCACTATAGTATGTCATGCTCCAACAAACAATTTATATCATTTTACCTAATGAACAGAAATTTCCGGCTTAATAAAAACTGCCAAAATTTTATTTCAGACTGAAAAAACGTTTAGAAAGTAACTTAAAAATAGCCGATAAGCTTTTTATAAACATATTCTTGTACTTGCTACTTGAATTTTTATAGTCTTTGGTGGATCAGAGTTTTAGTAAACAATATGTAATGAACTTTAATGTATCTCAATTTTACACTCTAAAAGTGAATTTGAAGATTTTAACTTCACACTCAATATTGAATGTAAGCTAGGTTCTGTCAATTCAAAATAAAACTCCTATACAAAGACATTTTTAACTATGTATGAATTATGAAACAAATAAAGACTAATTCTATGCTTATATTCAAGATGTTTTTAAATACCTAAAACGCGCCAGGCATTTAAAAAATTGCGTAAGAATGCTCAAAATTCCTGAGTAACCCCGGAAGTTAGATAAAAGTTAATACCTGGAAGAAAGATTTTCTAAACTCCCGCGGTTAGTTATTTCTCTAGGTGTTTAGCCAAAACTCTGATTATCCGAATTACACTAGTCTACAAATTAACATTTTTTTTGTACGTTTAGTGACGCTATATTTTTCCAATGCATCTTAGCCTGCTCAATTTGAAAATCGCATTGAAAAACATTTTTATGGATATGTTTTCGAAATTTTGTATGTTTATTTTCGTCTAAAAAAAATACTTTTTTTTTTAATTCCGGTTCAGTGCACCTCTACTGCCCAATTAATCGGGGAAAATGGCATTAATATTCGTTGCAGATTCGATGATCTTTACCTTTATTCCTTCTGCAACCAGATTGGTCGTTTCTAACTTGAAATATAGTTTACAGAGTACAGCTATCATCGAAATTTTTTTTTCAGAATCCATATTACGTAAACCAATCCATAAAATTTTTTAAAAGTGATTTTCAATCTTTACAAGCAAAAATGTATTAGAAAAATATAGCGGCACTAAATGTATAAAATGACTATAAACTAGTGTTACCTACGACATATATATTGAGAACCTTATAATGTTGGATGTTCTCTTTTAGACAGATATTGACAGATTTCAATTCATTTTCGAACAACAAATTCCTTTTTTTCAATCTTTGGAACATCATTAATATTAATTTATTTGCCATCTATTATAGTTTTTTATGATTCTTATGATTACCTTTGCTCTTTGGAATATTCGAGTAACATGCTTTTTTAACTTCGTTTTAAAACAAGAAAGACGAAGAAAAAATGTTTAGTTTGTCAATTAATATTCTGTCCCCAAAATGTAAAGTTGGTTAACAAATTTAAAGAAGTTCTGATAAAGTATAGTCAGTTAGAAATTTCGTTTTCTCAATGGAAATATCTAATGTGAAAATTTTTTATTTTGGAAGCACATCGTAGGATAAAAATATAATAATTTTTTTGACAGAAAGGAATGTATATAATGCGCATTGAATATACAAAACATGGCGTAATGAAAATTGATGAGTCTCATAAACGTATTTTAAATTATATTTAGTGCAAATAAAGCTTCTTATGCAACGTTAATGTGTGTAATAAATAATAGACTACTTCAGGAAAACCGCAGAAGCCATTAATTAGAAGTTTCGGTCCTTTAACGAGGAAATTGCTTTGCTTCGTATGGTACAATAACCTCATTAACTTCTCCGGTACTTTCCCTTCGTCTGTACTCGATTATTGAATCTTGCCTGGAGTGAATCAAGGAACAGCTATATTATCTTCAAATTCGTCTATTCTGCATGCTGGTTCACATCGTTAGGTTAAGAAAAAAATCCATCTCGTATTCTCGTCAAAGTTTTCCATCCTCCTTCCTTATGACAATAGCTTCTAACGATTCCTGAAATATATTTAATGAATAAGTAAACATTCCTTTTCGTATTTCCTATTCAAATTATAATACGAGTAGTAAAACTTCAATACTGGTGAAGAAATTAATTGGACGAATTTAATAAGAGGGAAAATTAAATGCCTAAATCATGCAATTTTTTAAAAACTGTTTTGTTATCGGATGATACAAGTAACTTCGAGGTATTTTTAAAAAGTGTTTAAAACTTAATAATCATAATGAAAAAAAAAATAACTTCATTCTGAAATAATACGTGTATT
>CAKNYM010045090.1:0-32295 GCA_932195095.1 Andricus curvator | reverse complement strand
ATATATATATATATATTATAATATATTCATTCAAATTTATTTTTAAATCGAATAACGTAAAAATAATTGTGACGGGACATTGTGTTAAAAAGAGGCTTAATAAAACCCTCTCGGAGAGAAACGCTGTTTTGAAACAAAAGCTTGAAAAGTTCAAGTTGGTCTGGAGATCAACGAAAATCTGTTTAACTTTGAATAAACTTCAAATAAAGTTTGAAAAATAGTCGAATTAGTTTCGATTTTTTTAGACGTATTTTTCATTAATTTATTTTGTCATTTTTTCAAATTAAATTCTTTCGACTTTGTAGTTTTTTGATAAACATTTCTTGTGCCCGCTTAGACATACGGAAATGTTTAAGGCTTCTCGTTCGATCTCTGAAGTTAAGTGTCCAGGCATTTGGTAGTTTGGTTCCCGAAAAAATCCTTCTTTCAATGTTTTTAATGAGAAATTTTCCTTAAGGTGTCCCTTTTGACATATCAAAAATGCTAGAACAGATCAATTGTCAAACCGGGGTTTTTTTTTCAAAACAGTTCCAAAAGTTACTTTTGCGTGAACGGATAATTTCCATTGCATTTTAGAGCAAAATGTCCTACAGGAAAAAGAAAGAGGACAAAATTATGAAAAAATTTTGTTGAAAAAATGATCCGCTATCTTCCATAAGTTTCGAGTTATGATATATATTGCAAAATCCCCAGTTTTTTGGATTTTCAGCGAAAAATCACTAAGTTTCAAAAAACACTGTGTATCTTTGCACATTACACAATTTCAATCAATTACAATCACTTTTTCCTACGAAAATACTAAAAACTGGCAAAAAAGTAATCATAAGTGGTGATAGTAAGCTTTTGTTATAAACCATTATTTATTTATTAATGACAAATAAAGTATTATACATAATAAATTAATTACATATACTTATTTGGGATAAAAATGTCGAAATATGACCGTAGTTCTACTTTACGGTACGCTCAGTTGCCTCTATACATGAAGAGTGCACTTTCCAAGGTCATATCTCGTGACCTATTAGGGCTAGGAGACTTTTTTTTTAACTTACGTTGAATTTACTTCACTTTCAATCATTCTGTGGGAACTTTGTCGTGAGATCCACAGGAAACGAGGTATTTTCAAAAACACCACTTCGTCGTTTTTAGTAAAAAATGCAAAAAAAATGGAATATGTGAAACCTTGCAATTTCCAAAATAGTAGGACTATAATACTTTATTTTTTTATATGTGCGCAGATTTTTGTAGACTCTATTTTATCCTCTGGTATCATTAACGGAAACTGAACGTGACACGATTTATTTTGAAAAAACTAAACTTCACTTTTTTGCCCGCAAAAACGGGCAAAAATGGCCCAATTTGAGGGGTTATATCTTATGACCTATTATAGTTAGGACATTGTTCTTTTTTTTTCAATCACAGGAAATTGAGTCTACTTTTACTAACTTGTGGAGTACTTTTCCGTGCAGTAATTAGGTGCGAAGGTACATAATGTTTGTTGAAACTTAGTGATTTTTCGCTGAAAATACAAAAAAGTGGGAATTTTTCAATACATATATTATAACTCGAAACCTATGGAAGATAGCGGATTATTTTTTCAACAAATTTTTTTTATAATTTTATCCTCTTTCTTTTTCTTGAAGGACATTTTGCTCTAAAATGCAAGGGGAATTTTCCGTGCACGCAAAAGTAATGTTTGGAACTGTTTTCGAAAAAACAACTGGTTTGGCAAATTGATGTGTTCTGGCATTTTTGATATGTCAAAAGGGACACCTTTTTTACTCATTATTTCATTATTTCGACGTAATACCTGGACTGAAGCAGTTCTACACTTGGATGTACTCGAATGGGGGCTGTCGTACTTTTACTTTCATTTTAGAATTAGCACTTTCGATGGTCCACGAGTAATAAAAGACCCAATAAAAAGTTTGATTTGAGAATTTCGCGAACATTGCCCCTGAATTTCTTTCTTGTAGTAAAAAAATACTACCATAAATGTTCTTCTGTTGAATAGTATATTGTGCTACAAGTTGAAAAAGCGAGAGATTTAAAACGAGTGTGAAGTTAGCTACCCGAGCGGAGCGAGGGTGGCTATCACACGAGTTTTAAATCGTCGCTTTTTCAATGTGTGGGACACGATACTTTTTCTATAATTTGTTAAAAAGTGCTAGTTTTTGTTTACCTGTTTTTTGTGTAAAAAGTAGGCGATTTTTTGTCGATTGGCGCAACAATGACAATGGTAATTATCAAAACCATGGCAATAATATGGCAGTAATAATAAGCTGGTTCTCACAATTGAATAGTTGGCCCATAAAGTTGAGGGCTTCAAAACTTCCGATTTTTCGTGAAAAAAACCAAGCACAGTATTTTCGGAGAAACTGACGGTGTTTTTTTGCTTTTGCCAAGTGACAAAAGTACATACAAAATACACAACTCGAGACTTTTCAGGAAATTGCTTTTAGGTTAGGGACGACAGTCGGAAAATAGAATGAAGTTGGCTGCGCACGATGCACGAGTCCACCCGAGGCAGCACGAACCCACCCGAAATAACATTTACTTTTTCCACTGTTCCTCACTTTTATCACTGTCCATTTACTTTTTCCACTGCATCTGTCCACTTTTGTCACTGTTGCCCGGAAAGGTCGGCACTGCGCATGCGCCACGTCATCGAGCAAAAATCGGTAACTTTTTACACCAAAAACAGGTGGAAAAACTGGCACTTTTTCGCGAATTATAGAAAAAGAAAATTATTCAGGTGTTCAGCCAGGCCGTTTTAAATTTGAAAATTAATTTTTTAGTTTTCGATTTTTCTTAAATACAAGTATAAAGCTAAAAAATTCTTCCACTCCTATTAAATATTTGTTATTCAATGAGGAATATATCCCAAAATCTATTAAACAAAAAATAACATTTTTCAAGACATTAACGGGCTTATAATACAAAAATTTGTGATTTTATTTCAATTGATGGTCTGAAATGGCCACATTTTTTCCTAGAATAATATGCACAGAATTTCTTCTGCAATACGAAGGGAATATTCTCCGTGACGAATTAATTAAAAATATTTTTACCTACAGTAATATAAAATGTATTTTTAGCTATAATTTACCTAAAAACGATATAAGTTGGTTGATTAATGTAGATTTTGGTGCAATTCTGTTTTCTTGTACGTTTCGATGAGTTTTGCTTACCGATTTAATTAAATTTGTAATTTCTGAAAATAAAGCTTGATGTCCATAAAAATAGGTGGGATGTCTTGTGCAATAGGGCAATATAATGTTATTCAGGTTCGATTATTGCAATTCTATTTTCATTCTTACAAGTACATTATATAATTTTATCCTATTGTTCAAGGTACACCTATTCGCAGAATTTGACCAAAACCGACAAAAACTCTTACAAATGTGTAATTCAAAATTCAAAATTTGTTATGTTCCTGGAATAAATATTTTTAATCTATTTGTTGTAGAAGAAATCCTGTGCATTTTATTCCAGAAAATAAATATTTAGGGGCCATTATAGACCATTAATTATGATTAATTAATGAATTATTTGTAATAAAATAACAATTCTCGTAATTTACGCGTGATAATATCTTCAAAAATGTTTCTTTTTGCTTCATAGAATTTTCGACCTATTCCTCAATAAATAAAAATACTTTCTGAGAGTGGAAGAATTTTTCAGCATTAATTTTGTGTTTAAAAAAATTTAGAACTAAATAATCATTTTTCAAATTGAAGACAGTCTCACGGAACATTTAAGAAATGTTTAAAAAATAAAATGAAATGTATGACAGTATTTTTCTACCGAAAGGAAGAAATATAGGGGGTATCGTTTGCAAAATGAAAACATTCAACCTTTAATTGGGCACCCTAATGTGTAAGCTGCCAATAATTTTATTTTAATTTAATTGTCTTAGAAGATAATAATGGACTCTTTTCTATGCTCTTCCAAAATTCACGTATTATTAAATATAAACAATACGATAGTTATAAGTTTTCTATTTAGATTCGTATTTTTATTGATTTCTATGAAAAATTAAACCTTTTTTTAATAACACTATGCTTAATTCAATACAACTTACTGTAAAAGAAAAAATAGCGTAACGTGATTGATTTAATGTAAAACAATCCATTTTATTTTGTAGTTTTCCTTCCTAAAAAATTATTAAGTAGTTCAAAAATTTGGTTTTTGTTATTAATAACAGGCGACAATCGAGTACTTCGTAAGCACGTCATGGCCATTATCATTACAGGAAGAGCGTAAAAATCTATTTCAAAATTGGAATCTTGGATGTACAAAAAATTAAAAAATATGAAGATCACTGAAAAATCTCGAAAAAGAAAATTCACGGAAAAGAAAATATTTAAAACAGAAAATACAAAAATAATGAAATTCCCGATAGTCTGTATTATTACCTAACTTGAAGATTTCCGATAATAGATAATTACCAAAATTTTGTAGTGTCGAATATTTTGAAATTTAGGCAATTTTATTTGGAGAATTATCTATATTATCGGACTTTTTAAAATTAGATAATATCATAACCTTTCTAAAATTTTATTATATGAGAATTTTCCAATTCAGGAATTTTAAATTTTCGGCAATTTTATAATTTGTTTTTTTCGAATATTTTGTTTTTCGGGAAGTCCACAGTGTTGGGAATTTCATCTTTCGAAATTTTTCAGCCATCCGAAACTATGCGCTTAAGATTTATTTTTGTAGAATATTGAAACGAAAACATTTATTTTTAAGATTCAGTAATTTCGTGGGATTACCGACAAAAATCATACTACTCTCTAAAAAATGGTTAAAATGGGTCCAGTTTTACAAAAATAACTACATATGTTTTTGAATATTTTCCATTTTATGAATTGAATTTTCACTTTGATTTTAGACATTATTTCAAGAATAAGTGATATGAAAGGAATTGAAGAAAACTTTCCCTTCTTGTCAATGACATTCTTAACTGATTACATTCCGTTTCAATTGTGAAAGCCATTATTTATTATTTATATACAGAGAATCAAAAATCAGTAAACTTTTGTGATCCAGTTTTGAAGGGATTGAAATATTGCTAAATCTTCAGCTAAATAGCTTTCAAAGTTTCAAATAATTGTCCATGTTTATTTAATTATCATCATTCGATGATTAAGTAAATCAGAAAAACCTCAAAACATTAAAAAAAGAAACTGAACTTTTAAAAATACATTTTGTGATAGACAACATATATATCTTTGCTTGGAATTGCAATTACTTTGATTGGATATAGTTCAACACGAATAAAAAATATAAATATAAGTCAATCCATAGTTTTGGTGTTATTGAAGATATAAAAACTTTTGATACCTTGCTTTATCCAGTCCAGACGTTCGGTCCGATTATGATTAATGTTTGGCATTCGTTAATTCTTCGCAAGTAGGTACAGGTTATGCGCATATCCACTCATAAGATAAATTACGATAACAATGCTTTATCGACAGAGATGCTGGTGCTATAGATATGAAACAAAAAAATTTAATTTATACGGGAAAAATTGACAGTTAAATTATCTAATTTCTTAAAAGAGCAATGATTTTCAATTGCAATATTAATTACTAGAATAATAATCAGACTATTTTAAAATACTGAAGGATGCTTTAATTATAGATAAAAAGTATTTAAAAACAATAGTAAAATTTGCATTACCAATTGTATAAATGATTTTAAAAAATTGAAAAGAAGAGTAAGCTTTAGAAATAGCTGGAGGAAAGAAAAGAGAATGGTAGTTAGAAGAGTAATATCAATGTGAGTTTCAAATACTGATGCTTTATTTCGTATAAATTATTGTATAAATTTATAAACGCTATAAATACGTGGTATCTATATATGGTGGTAGTGGGTGGGGTCGAGGGTCGGCAGCATTGCGCCATCTATGTACATTCGCTCGTTCACGGGAACGGCTGACCTACCATAATCTGTTCATCGAATGGTGGTGAAAATAAAAAAAAAAAAATTCCGTGATAGCGGCTGCCTACGAAAGATGGAACACGTAAGGTGGAGTACGCAAAGAGAATGGATGTGCAGATAACAGAATAAGCCCAGTTGCTGAAGGCTGACAGAATAGACTCTCGCGGTCTCAGGATGAACGGAAATTGACCTAAATTTTCCAGGATCCCAACTACCGGAGGGATCTAGGCAAGTCTCGCGACGCGCGGTTACCCTTGATCGGTTCGCCCGTTCCCCCTGCCACTGCAAGTGTCAATTTCACATTCTTCCGTCCCACTGACCGCTTCTCCCTACGGCATGTCTGAACAGTAGGACTGACCATCACTGTGAGACTGACTGACTACTTCCACGTGAACCATGTTGCTAAGATGAATCAAGCTTTGAGCGCGTTGAGAATCATTGAACGGTATAACTATGGAAGGTTGCCGTTGTCGCCGAGCCGATATGACTGAGGCGTTAACCCGTTTACCATTTGCCATAGCCTCCATAGCCTCCTCCGATGACAGAGATGGCACCTGCTCCTCCATGACCTCCATAACCTGCATCAAAGGAGATTGATTAAATGATGAAAAGTGCTCATCAAAAGCTCATAGACAAGTATAGGATTTGATGTACTCACCTCCGAAACCACCTCCGGGAGCAGCATAGGCTGCGGAGCCAGAGCTACCGTCGTCACCGTTGATTCCACCGGCTCCGGCGTAATGACCAACACCACTATAGCTAGGTCCAACGAGGCTAGCGGTAGCCTGGGATGGTCCTACGTGAGTAGCAGCTCCTTGGGATGATCCTACGAGGGTGGATGGGCCGGCAGCGGGTCCAACAAGGCTGGATGGTCCAGTACGGGGTCCTCCAATAGTCTTGGCTCCTTCTTGGGGTCCGACGATGTCTGATGGTCCGACCTGGGGTCCAACGTTAGACTTGGGTCCTTCTACGGGTCCAATGTCGGATCTTCCACCGGTTACTCCTCCGGAGACGACCAGTTGGACTCCCGCGGATGCAGCAGCAGCGGCTGCTGCAGCAGCGTAGCTGGCACCAAGACCACCGGATCCTAAGCTGGATGCACCACCCTGGAGGGAGGCGGCGGTTCCAGCACCAGCGGCGAGTCCACCACTGAGACCAGCTCCTCCGTGACCAGCAAGTCCAATTCCACCACCTAGTCCTCCATAGCCACCTCCTCCATGACTATAACCGGGGTGAGCCGATGCGACGGCGAGGCATGCGAGAACGATCTGCAAAAGAAAGTAGAAGCTTCAGCACTTTTGCCTATCCATTCTCTCGGAAGAATTTACTTTAACCAAGTTTTTTTTTTGACAAAAGATTTTTAAAGAACTCAAAATTTTCCCAACAGATTTACTTTAGAAGAGTAAACGTGTGGTGTAAAGAGCAGTTGAAGAAAAAAATTCAATTTTATTATATTTTCGAAGTGAAACTACTATTTAGATTTAACTAAAAATGGACCTCGTGAATACTCACAAAGGCCTTCATGATTGTTCGGTTTATGTGTGGTGAGCTGGTAGCTTGGTGAATGACTGACTTGGGCTGGGTCGGTGGGCCTTATATACTCCTACCTCTACCCTATCCACGCTCTACAATCACCATCCTTTCGAAAGCCGAGCACCGACCACCCTCCTCCCCGCTGAGAAAAACCAGAATCCTCCTCGTGCCAGTGGTCGACCACCTAATGGAAAGGAGAGGGTGGTGCAGGCGGACGGTCACTAGCAAGGCAGAAATTAGCTAAAGATAAGTGGTTCTTGACTTCGTTTCGTACGCCAGCTGAGACTTGCCTTAGTTCTCCTCCTTACCACTAACACTGTAGCATGCTACGAACGTTGGTACCAAGACGAAAGCCTGCACCAAGTGCACCAGAGATCACTTTATTTCTTTTCAAAATTTTCATCTCTACGAAGCGTCAACTCAATCCATAATTATTAAATACAGGTTCATCTTGAATAAATCATCACCTTATGTCGTTTATATACCTAATGGCACTATAAACTGTGGTTTAGCCTTAATCTCTTTATCATCTAAAAAGGCTCTTTTATTATTCTGTTCCAAGCTGTGCTCAGCGAACAGAGTTTTGAGGTTCTACAAAAAAATGTAAAAAACTCCTTTCTCATATACTTACTATATAACGAAATAAATTTTCTTGGCATGGTGGCCTATTTTCGAATTTCTATGCTTGTCGGACTCAGTTGTTTTTTCCTAGGATTATTTTCAACGTAATTGTATTAAAATTTCCTCCTTATTGGTATCGATAGCTTAATAATTAACCTTAATCAATTGAAGTGGACGGTTTAGTGCGGAAATTGCTTAATTTTGAGTTCTTAAAGTTGTATTTTGTCGTAGTTAAAAATCAAAATGTAAGATGGTGCGAAGTATTCCTTATTAGGCACATGATAAAAAAATTATTTTTAAAACTGTACTATATACCTTGTAAGTTATATATTATATCTAATAAATTTAAAATATAGTTCATAAAGCACGACTACCGAGCCGAGCTGGACCCTTCTAAATAAATTGATTCAACCGTAAACTCAAGTCAACATATCGTTAGTAATGATTGGAATTTCAGTTCAAAATTAAAATTATTGTTACTGGAAGATGTGAACATGTTTCCATGAAGTCTGATATAAGTCTGGCCACTAAATTAAGAATTTACTTAAGACAACTTCACTTAAAATGTTGCAAAGAGTAGTGGACAGCAAAACGAGGGACCTCGTTGAAAAGACCTTAAGATATCCTGAATCTTTTTCTGAAAATAAGAAAGTATAGAAATGATTCAAAACCAAATCAGAAAGTTTAAATTAAATGTAGAGCTTATGATTCGTCTCAGAAATTACACCTAAAATTATAAAATATTTGAAAGAGCTAAGCGTTACCATCGTTGAGTCCGTTATTATGACGTCTATTTTAATGCTTTTTATTTCATAAGAACTATGTGTCTTCATTTATTCTGTCTGAATGAGAACTTAATTCTTTCATGTAACTTGTTTCTCGTTTAACGGGAAATGTTTTTAAAGTTTTTATGCTAAAGTAGAAAAAGAAACATTCACTAAAAGTACTAAGTTGTTACTTCAAGTAATTATCTTTTTATATATTGCAGTTTTTGAAAAATTAATAACATGCTAATAACTATAAGTCCACAAATAAAGTATTTTTGAAAAAGATTTTTCAAAGTCTTCCAAATTTTTGTTGCTTAATAAAAAAAAGCTAAATTGTTTGTTTTTCAAACGCAGCTCTGTCATGCGGTTAAAAGTATTTAGATTTTTAAAAAAATGTGTTACACTATCAAATAAATTATGATGAAAGTTAATTAATTACTTAGAATTATTTTTTTGGAAATATATTACGTCGGACAGTTTTTGGTCTAAATATTGTAAATAACATTTTTACAAAAACAGAAATATTTAGCTGCTAGATCGGATGAAGTTTCTCGCAAACGAATAATGTTTGCTGTAAAAAGGTTCTTTTCAATACACGAAAATCAACAAAAAATATTTTTTCATAATAATCCATAATAATTAATAATACTCCAAAAATCATTTTTCTTAGTGTGAAATATTTTTTTAATCATTTCAAGGAAGCGACTCATTTTCGACCATAAATTTCAAGAAAAAAACATCTTGTTAATTCAAAAATTCTCTTAGATTAACATAGATTAACTTTCTTTTTTTATAGAAAAAAAATTACATATTCATTGTACATTGCCATTAAACGTTTTGCAGAATTTGAAATCAATGAAATATGTTTAACAAAAATTGTTTATCTAAAAAATTTTACTCATTTTCTAACGATTGCAAATCACTTCGTAATGAAGCTTTAAAATTATAATTAGTTTACTGTATTTTAATTTTAAACTCTATATAAATTATATAACTAAATCCATGCTTAAATTGAAAAATTTTCTATATACTTTTCTAAACAGATATTTACAGATTTCAATTTATTTTTAAAGAGAAGTAAATTTCTTACTTCTTAATCTTTGCAATATCATTAATTTCAATTTATATTCAAATCTATTGTAGTTGCTTATGATTCTTTGATTACCTTTACTTTTATGAATATTTAAGTCACATATTTTTTTGAACGTCGTATTAAATCTATAAACACAAATTCAAAAATCTTAGGTTTTTCAACCAATATTCAGTTTTTAAAAGATAAGATTGGTAACATTTTTTTTTTAATTCTGCTGATGCATATGCTGGTTGTCATCATAAGGTTAAGAAAAACATACATCTCGTATTCTCGTCAAAGTTTTCCATCCTCCTTACTTATGGCAATAACTTTCAACGATCCCTGAAAGACAAATTTGATAAGTGGGAAAATTAAACTCTTAAATCATGCAAATTAGGAAAAACTGTTTTGTTATTGGATGAAATAATAACTCGGAGATATTTAAAAAATACATATTACTTCCTAATTATAATAAGAAACAAAAAATAAACTTTGTTTTCGAATTTTGCATTCAATCCTGAATTTATAAATGTCTTAATAATATTATCTTCAGCGTTTCTTTCAAAAGATACATATGAGCATAATAATAAAAAGTATGGTAAAGGACGCGTTACCAGATAAAATTTACTCATATTCATTCGAATTTATTTTTTAACCCAGCAAAGTAAAAGTAATTGAGATATATGGTATTGTGTTAAAAAATAGGCTTAATAACCACGTAAATAACATTTTTACAAAAACAGAAATATTTAGCTGGTAGATCGGATGAAGTTTCTCGCAAACGAATAATGTTTGGTGTAAAAAGGTTCTTTTCAAAACCGATAAAGATCCTCTTAACTTTAAATTTACGAGAAAATTCCATTTATCTCAAGAGACAACCTGTTGACACCAGAGTTTTGCTGAGCATATAAAATTGCAAGAAATTTGCTTCTGGTAAATTTTCATCGTGGGTATAAAATTTCATGACTGAGCAACATATTTTTGCTACAATAGTATAGGGTACGATTCGAATCCATTAAGTTTAAAAAATAGTCAAATTAGTTTCGATTTCTTACATTCATTTTTGATTAATTTATTTAGTCATTTTTTTTCAATTTACATTGTTTCGGTTTTGTTGTTTTTTGATGAACATTTCTTGTGCCCGCTTGTACATACGGGATTGTTTTAGGCTTATCGCTCGATGTCCGAAGTTAAGCAGTTCTGTGCTCGGTTGTACTCGAATGGGAGCCGTCGTACTTTTACTAACACTTTAGAATTATCACTTTCATTGGTTGCGTGTAATAAATGGGCCCAGAAATATTTTAATTTTTGAATTTTACAAACACCCTCCCTTAAATTTCCTACTTCTAGTGAGAAAATGCATGAATGTTCTTCTATAACAAAATGTTTAGGGGTTCTGCTAGGCCGTTTTATATCTGAAAATTAATTTTTGAGTTTGTGATTTTTCTGAATTAGAAATTTAATGCTGAAAAATTCTTCTACTATAAGAAAATTTTTGTTGTTTACTGAGGAATATATCCCCGGGCCTATGAAACAGAGAACAACATTTTTGAAGATATTTCCAGGCTTAGGATACAAATATTTGTAATTTTATTATAAATGATGGTTCGAAATAGCCAGTTCACATTTCTTTCCTGGAATAATATGTACAAGATTTCTTCGGCAATATGAAAAGAATATTCTCCATAACGAATAAATACAAAATATTTATACCTATAGTACTTCAAAATTTATTTTTGTATTTTTAGTTATACTTCACCTGAAAAGGATATGAGGATTAATGTAGATTTTGGTGAAATTCTGCGTCTTTGTAGGTTTCGATGAGTTTTACTTAACGATTTTATTAAATTTGTAATTGCTAACAATAAAGTTCTATATCTATAAGAATCAGAGAAGTTCCTTGTACAAAAGGGTAATATAATATACATTACAGGTAAAATTGAAAAATATAATTTAAATAATACAAAAAAAAATATAACTTATGAAACTGTTTTCCTTCTATTACTTTAATTCTAATATCATTTTTACACGTAATTTATATGATTTGATTCTATAGTCCAAAGTAAACTTTTTACGCGCGGAATTTCACCAAAATCCAGATTAAATAATTAGCTAACATTCTTGTCTTTAATCTATATCACAAGTGCGTTTCGAAATTCACGATTTTTTTCCGTATAATAAAATATTGCTGAAAAAATGCCTAGTGGCCACCTCAGACCTTCAATTATAATGAAATTACAAATTTTCGTATTCTAAGCGGGATAATATCTTTAAAAATCCGTTTTTTTTTTATTTCATAGAATTAGCGACTTAATCCTTAATAAATAACAAATGCTTTCCCGGAGTGAAAGAATTTTTCAGCATTAAATTTGTATTAAAAAAAATAATTAAAAACTAAAAAAATGCATTTCCAGATTTAAAGTGATCTAAAGCAACCTCTTTTCATGTTGTTATTGACTTCCATACAAAATTCAATCTTTTTAAATTACAAAATGCTTCAATCAATATAACTTACGAAAAAAGAAAAATTGGCGGGACGTGATGGATTTAATTTGAAAGAATCTACTTTATTTTATATTCTTTCTTTGTAAACAATTATTAAATAGTTTAAAAAATTTGGTTTGTTAGTAATTGACTACACCGTACAATTTAGGAAAAATGAAACAATCGAAACAAAAAATTCCAGAAATGATAAAATTTTCGACAATTTCTATAACATTACCTAATTTTAAATTTTCCGATAAAAGACAATTCCTGAAATTTAACATGCTCGAATATATTACAATATCGGCAATTTTATTCAGGGAACTTTCTATTATCGATAATTTTTAAATTCGATGATGTCACAGGCTGTATGAAATTTTATCATTCTAGAATTTTCCAATTCGAGAATTTTTAATTTTCGGGAATTTTATAATTTTGCGAATTTTTTATTTCGTATATTTTTTTCGGGAATTTTACAGTTTCGGGAATTTTAACCTTTGAGATTTTTCAGTCATCCCAAAATATGCTCTCAAGATTTATAATATTGAAACGAAAAGATTCATTTTTAGGATTCATCCCTTTCGGAGCATTAATGTGAAAAATCATATTACTCTCTAAAAATTGTTAAAATGTGTTCAGTTAAAAAAAAATAACTATATTTTTTAACAGCTTTCATTTTATGAATTGAATTGCCAATTTTCATCTAGACAATATTTCAAGAATAACTTACATCAATTAAATTAAGCAAATCTTTTCTTTCTTGTCAATTAAATTTAGTGAATTTTTACATTTCGTTTTAATTCCAAGGCCATTAAGTATTATTTATGAACAGAGGATTGAAAATCAGTAAACTTCTGTGATCCAGTTTTAAGGGGATTGAAATATTGCAAAAACGCCGCCTGAATAGCTTTCAAACATTAGAATAATTATAAATATTTATTTATCTATCATTATACGATGATTAACTAAATAAGCCAAACTTCAAATCATTAAAAAAAGAGACTGAAGAGGATGTCTATAAATCTGTTGCTTATATCAAACTTCCAAAAATATATATTCATAAAAAAAATTATTCTGGTCTTCAAAAGAAAAAGTTCTGAATAGACAACATATACATATCTTTGTTTGGAATTTAAATTATTCTGATTAGATATAGTTCAACATGAATAAAAAATATAAATATAAGTCAACCCATATTTTTAGTGTTACTAAAGATATAAGAACTTTTCATACCTTGCTTTATCCAGTCCAGGTTTTCGGTCCGATTATGATTTATCTTTGATATTCGTTAATTCGCTGCAAGTAGGCACCTGCTATGTGTAGATCCACTCATAAGATAAATTATGATAACAATGCTTTATCGACAGAGATGCTGGTGCTATAGATATGAAACAAAAAAAATTTAATTTATACGGGAAAAATTGACAGTTAATTAATAAAATTTCTTAAACTAGCAATGATTTCGAATTGGAATATAAGGTAATAGAATATTAAAGGGATTATTTTTAATTACTGAAGGATATTTTGATTCTAAAAGAATTGTTTCGAAGTAGAATAGTAAAAGTCGCAATAATAATTGTATAAACGATTTTAAAGAATTAAAAAATAAAGTAAGCTTTAGAGGTTGGAGGAAAATAACGAGAATGGTAGCTAGAAGAGTAAGATCAATTTGAGTTTCAAATACTGATGCTTTATTTCGTATTATTTATTGTATAAATGTACAAACACTATGAATGCGTGGTATCTATATATGGTGATAGCGGGCGCGGTCGGTGGCCGGCAGCGTTGCTCCATCTATGTACATTTGTTCATTCACCGGAACGGCTGACCTACCATAATTTGCGCATGAGGAGGTGGTGGTAATAAAAAAAATTATAATTTGCGTGAAAGCAGCGGCCTTCGATAGATGAAACACGTAAGGTGGAGCACGCAACGACAATGGATGTTCAGAAAACAGAACAAGCCCTGTTGTTTTACACGTGCGTAAGCGCCAAAGCTCGTCCATTGACTGGTTCATGGATACATCACCGAACCAATTATGTGTATTTGGAGCACAAGTGAGGCAGTTTGAATGTCCAGAAATCGTTCATGCTGAAGGTTGACAGGATAGGCGCTTTCGGTCTCTGGATGAATGGGAATTGACTAAATTTTCCTAGATCCCAATTACCGGATGGATATCGACAAGTTTCGCGACGCGCGGTTACCCTGGATCGGTTTGCCCGTTACCCCTCCCAGAGCAAGTGTCGATTTGACTTTCTTCGTCCCACTGGCCGTGTCTCCTTCGAGGATATCCAAACAGTCGGACTGACTGAATACTTCGGTGTGTGCTATGCTTCTAGGATGGATCAAGCTTTAGGAAGAACACTTTGAGCGCGTTGAAGATCATTCACTGATACAACTGTAGGAGGTTGCCGTCGTCGCCAAGCCGATATGACTGAGATGTTGAGCCGTTTACCATTTGCCGACGGCTCCGGGGATGATAGCTCCGTGGGAGCCGAGTCCGGCGTGGATGGAACCAGATGGTCCGTTGATAACAGCAATTCCGGCATCGTGTCCACCGATTCCACCAGCGATTCCTGGGCCTCCTCCGATGACAGCGATGGCACCTGGGGCTCCAAGACCGAAACCTGCATCAAAAGAGATTGATTAAATAACGATAGGTGTATGAAGAGTGCTCATTAGGAGCTCACCAACAAGTGAAGGCTTTGAGATACTCACCTCCGAAACCATTTCCGGGAGCAGCAGCGGCGGCGGAGCCAGAGCTACCGTCGTCACCGTTGATTCCACCGGTTCCAGCGTAGACAGCAACACCTCCATAGCTGGGTCCAACGAGGTTAGCGGTAGCCTGGGATGGTCCTACGAGGGTGGCAGTTCCTTGGGATGGTCCTACGAGGGTAGATGGGCCGGCAGCGGGTCCAACAAGGCTGGCTGGTCCAGTACGGGGTCCTCCAATGGATTTGGCTCCTTCTTGGGGTCCAACGAGGTCTGATGGTCCGGTCTGGGGTCCTACGTTAGCCTTTGGTCCTTCTGCGGGTCCAATGTCGGACCTTCCACCGAGCACTCCTCCGGAGACGATCTGTTGGACTCCCGCGGATCCAGCAGCAGCAGCTGCTCCAGCAGCGTAGCTGGCACCAAGACCACCGGATCCCAAGCTGGATGCACCACCCTGGAGGGAGGCTGCGGTTCCAGCACCGGCGGCGAGCCCACCACTGAGACCAGCTCCTCCGTGACCAGCAAGTCCAACTCCACCACCTAGTCCTCCATAGCCACCTCCGTAACTACCTCCGTAACTACCTCCGTGGCTATAACCGGGGTGAGCCGATGCAACGGCGAGGCATGCGAGAACGATCTGTAAAAAGAAGAAAAAAACTTTAGCACTCTTGTCTATCTAGTCACCCAGCAGAATTGAATTCAACCGACTGCTTCTCGACAAAATATTTTTAAAGGATTCAAAGATGTTTCCGATAAATTCACTTGCGAATACTAAATGTGCAAGTGTAAAGAGCAGTTCAAGATGAAAGATGCAATTTAATTTTCTTTTAGAAGTGAAACTAATATTCACTGGACTAAAAATGTTTACAAGTATTACAAGTCTTACAAGTTGAGTATCCAAGTTTTGAAAATGTATTTTGTAAATTTTTTGAGTAATCTTCTTATATGGAAAAGTCGAAGATAGAAATGAAAATAAAAAATTATCAAAAGATTGAAACTGAAAAAATTGAGATTTTTAGAGTAAAAAGAAAAATGAGAGAAGGCAATTATTTTTGTAAAGCAGAAAGTCAGAAAATCGGAAAACAACCCCAGCTGAACAACCCCGGTGAATACTCACAAAGGCCTTCATGATGTTTTGGTTTGTGTGTGGTGAGCTGGTAGCTTGGTGAATGGCTGACTTAGGCTGGGTCGTTGGGCTTTATATACTCCTACCTCTACCCTAGCCACGCTCTACAATCACCATCCTTTCGAAAGCCGCGCACCGACCACCCTCCTCCCCGCTGAGAAAAACCAGAATCCTCCTCGTGCCGATGGTCGTCCACTTGTTGGAAAGGAGAGGGTGGTAGAGGCGTACGAACACTGCAAGGCAGAAATTAGTTGAATATAAATGGTTCTTTACTTCGTCTCGCATGTCAGTCGACACTTGCCTTAGTCCTCCTTCTTACCTCCAATTGGCAGGTAATTATTCATGCAGGGTAAGAGTCAGCTGATTACTTCAATCAAAAGTAAACTTTGCTAGGTTACAGGCCTGTAACGTGCTGTCTCTAGCGGAGTCCGCTGTATATATCTGCGATTCACCACGGAAAGTTTACCAAGTGCACCAGAGATTACTTCATTTCTTGTCAAAATATTCGTCTCTATAAAGTGACATTTCAATCACAGTTCAGCGTACAGACTTTTGAGGTTCTATAGAAAAAATTTGAAAAAAAAACACACATTTCAGATATATTTACCAAGTAATTAAATGAATTTTCTTGATATGAGAAATTTAAATCGAAGGTCGTACGTGAAACTTTTAGTTAAGAATGCATCTACAATTTTGGTTCACAAAAGAGTATGTACTATTTTTGTTAAGCAGAATTTAAAATCGTGCAAAAGTTTATGAAGCGAAGCTATTCATAATTTTTCGGGTAATATCATTATTTATTAAAAAGCAAAGATTTTATATTTTACTCATTCTCGTAGTGGGTTGTCATGGAGACATGGCATGGTGGCCTATTCTTCAATCCCCATGCTTGTCGGACTCAGCTGTTTTTTTTCTAGGATTATTTTTAACGTCATTACATACTAAATTAAAAAGAACGGCTTGGTGCACCAATAGATAATTTTGAGTTCTCAAAGTTGGATTTTCGCGTAGTTGAAATTCAAAATCTGAGATAGTTCGAAGTATCCTCTATTAGGTACATGCTAAAGAAATCATTTTCAAAACTGAATTCCTTGTAAATTATTACCATTAGAGGGTCTCACAGTTTCACAGAAAACGTATTCCATGTTCCTTTATAATATATTTGAAATTCATTTTCTAAAGTACAATTACCCAGCCACGCTCAAATAAATTGCTCAAGCCTTAAAAATCAAGTAAACATATCGTTAATAATGATTGCAATTTCAGTTTGAATTTCCCTTGCATCAAATTAACGAAACGTCTCACAGTACCGAAATTCGGGGTAAATAGTTCAATATTTTACAGAAGTTTGAATAGTCATCGCGAAATTTCCGGACGCGTAGTCAATATCCTTTTCCAGCTGCACTAATTTTTTCGGGACGACTATATGAAAAGACCTTACAATATCACGAATCTTTCTCTAAGAATAAAAAATAATAGAAATAATTCAAAGCTTAAATCAGAAAGTTCAAACTGAAAGTGGAGATTACAATTATTCTCTGAAATAATATTGAAAATGACAACATGTTTAAAAGAGCTAAGCATTATTATTGCTAAGTGCGTTATTATTACGTTCATTCAAATTTCGTTTATGACACAAGAACAGCGTTTCCTTACTTATGCTATTTAACCTTTTAACGGCCAGTGTTGCAGGATCAACGTTCACTATTTTCGATTTTCCTAATTTTCAGGTAACGAGCTTGGAATCCCGCAAAATAAATGCGAGCATTAGATCAAAGTGGACTATTCCGCATGAGACGAGGTGGTTCTGGGTTATCGTATACTTGATAGAGACCGAAAAAATTATGAAAATTAAAAAAAAAATTGTGCAAAAATCGATCAGAAAACGACCATACATTATTTCTTAGTTTTTCCAGAAGTTTTGTTTAACGGGATCAAGGCTTGACCGTTAAAGGTTCAATGATAAACATAACATTTTGTGCTATTTCAAACGCAGCTCTGACATTCGTTTAACATTATGTAGAATGGATTAGTAATGTATTAAATCGCCAAATATATTATGTTGGAAGGTTATCAAATATTTTGAATTACTCATAGAGAAATATTTTTCGTTGGAAAGTTTATGGTCTCAATGTATATGAAAGGCAAAAAATAATAATTTTTAATAATAATCTATAACAATGTTTAATGCCTTCCTCACAATGAAGAAAGTTCATTTAAAAATTCATTTTTCGCCAATATTTTAACAACTCAATCATTACGCTGGCCCAATAAAACATTTTTCTTAGTGCAAAATGTATTTTTCTTACTCGTTTGTAAAAATATATTTATTTCAGCTAAAAATGTTGGGTGTAGTTCCCAATTGCCCTTACCTCCGATTTTTTTTTTGAAACTTTGCACATTTATGTATTTTAAAGCGCTGATTACAAAAATCATAGTGAAAATTGAATTAATGTTAACAAAAGTTGTATACTTAGTCAAAATACACATTTTATATTTCATCCATTTTTTTTGTACGAGTGAAATTTTTCGAGATATTTGATGATAAAGATGAAAATGTCATGCCTAGCCCCTGCCCGAAACGTATGTATTTTTATGGCCACAGAAATAATGTTGGTAAAAATCCTTCCCCTTTCCAACTTTTTGTGGGGAAGCTGGAAGGCACCCCTTTGTCTGGTCACAGAAATAATGTTGGTGAAACCCCTTCCCATTTCAGCTTCTTGTGGGGGGCGGAAAGGCACCCCTTTGCCTATCCACAGAAATAATTTTGATCAAACCCCTTCCCCTTTTCAGCTTCTTGTGGGGGCGGAAAGGCACCCCTTTGCCTATCCACAGAAATAATGTTGGTCAAACTCCTACCCCTTTCTAAAGTCTCGTAGGGAGGAGTAAATAAAATTAAGTAAAAAAATATATAACTGCAGTGATTGGTCACAGGAATACTTACGTTTTCAGCAGGGGCTAGGTATAAAATTTCCATCCTTATCCTCAAATATCTCGAAAAAATTTATTCGTACGAAAAAATGGGATGAAACATGAAATGTGTGTTTTTACTAGGACAGGTCTTGGAATGAAGTATACTTGCGAGAAGAAAAGATTGTTGCTTATAAAATGAATTAAAAACATTTAATAAAAATTGTTTATTTAAGAAATGTCATTAATTGTCGTATGATTCCAAATCACTTCATAACAAATATTTTTAATTATAATTAGTTTGATTGAGTTCAATTTAAAACTCTATAGGAATTATAAAACAAAATAAAGACTAATAAAAATTTAGAATATTTCTAAACTCTCGCGTTAAGCTAGGTTTTTAGCCAAAGTCCTGATTTTCCTATTTAACTACAACATATATATTGAAAAGCTCATGATATTAAATGTACATTTCTAAACAGATATTTAGAAACATATTTCAATTTATTTCAAAGAGCAAGAAATTCCTTCCTTCTCAATCTTTTGAACATCATTAATTTTATTTTTTCAAATTTATTCTAGTTCCTTACGATTCTTATGAATGTATTTGCGTTCAGGAATATTCGGGTCGCATTTTTTCAATCGTCGTATTAATACAAAAAATATTAATTAAAAAAATGTTTTGTTTTTAAACCAATATTCTGTTCCCAAAAGATAAGATTGGGAAACAAGTTTAAAAAAATCTGCTAAAGTATAGAGAATTCTAAATTTCCTTTTTACAATACAAATATCTAATTTATTTTATTTCTATTTTGAAAGCACATCGTAGGATAAAAATATAACCATTTTTGAAAAGAAAGGAATGTATATAATGTCGCAATTAATATATTAAGCCTGGCTTAATGAAAATTTATGAATCTCATAAACATGTTTTAAATTATATTTAACGCGAATAATGCTCCTTATGTAACGCAACTGTGTGTAATAAATAAATAGACAACTTCAGAAAACCCGCAGGAGTCATTAATTAGAAGTTTCGGTCCTTTGACGAGGAAATTGTTCCGCTTGATATGGTACAATAACCTCATTAACTTCTCCTGTACTTTCCCTTCATCTGTACTTGATTATCAAATCTTGCCTGCAGAGAATGAAGGAACAACTATAGTATACAAATTCGTCTATTCTGCATATGCTGGTTCACAGAGTTAAGTTAAGAAAAACATCCATCTCGTATTCTGATCCAAGTTCTCCATCCTCCTTCCTCATGACAATAGCTTCCACCGGTCCCTGAAATATGTTTAATGAATAAGTAAACTTTTTTTTCACACAAACCTAATTATTTGGCTGGAAGATTAGATGAAGTCTATTGCAAAAAAATAATGCTTGATGTAATATGGCACGATATTTATTTACATTAATTTATTATTTATTTACATTCCCTAAAAGCCTGTAATAAAAAAATATTCCCATGAAAACAAGCGTATAATATTTCAGGGACATAATATTGTCAACTTTTTGATTTTCACAAGGAGAAAATTGATTGGCGAAAGATTACGCACGATTTGCGTGAGGCTGGGACATACAGGCATTTAGGGAAAGTTTAAGAATATTTTGTCAGAGTTTAAAACTATTTTTCGCGCTTATTGAATGAAACATTTGAAAGTCTCGTATTACCAGCGATTGACTTCTGGTACCAAAGGAAAATGTTTTTTATTTTTCTCAATAGAATTCGTTTTACTCAACTGATTTACACGAATTTTTGTGAACCTTCCCCCAATAAATATTGTCCGTGCACCATAATATGTTTCACTAAATATAAAAAATTTCAAAAAAATTTGTTTCTGGCAAATTTTTGTAATGGATATTTGAAGGCAACATACGAATTAACTCGTTCGTTTTTGTAGTTTTTTCATAAGCATTTCTTGTTCCCGCAGTTGGACAGTTCTGTGCTCTTTTGTTCTCGAATGAAAGCCGTCGTACTTTTACTATCATTTTAGAATTATCACTTTCGATGATCTACGTGTAATAAGGGACCCAATAAAAAGTTGAATTTTACAATGTTGCGAACGTTACCCACTACATTTTTTCCTTATAACGAAAAAATACTGCTATAAATGTTCTTTTATTGAAAAAAAATGTTCAGCGGTTCCGTTGGGTCGTTTTAAGACCAAAAATACATTTTTTAATATTGGATTTTTTCAATACAAATGTAAGGCTGAAAAATTCTTCCACTTCTAGTAAATATTGGTTATTTAATCAGGAATATATCTCAAATTCTATGAAACGAAAACAATATTTTTAAACATATTATCGGGTTTAGAATACGAAAATGTATAATTTCATTACAATTGATTGTCTAACATGGCCCCTAAACATTCTTTTCCTGCAATAATATGCACAGGATTTCTTCTACAAAATAAAGAAAATATTCCTCATAACGAACAAATTGAAAATATTGATACCTATAGTTGTTCAAGATGTATTTTCAGCTATAATTCAACTGAAAAAGATATAAGCTAGTTTATCATTGTAAATTTTTGTGCAATTCTGCGTTTTTGTAGGTTTCGATAAGCTTTGCATATCTATTTCAGTTAATTTGTAACTGCTGAACACAAAGCTTGATATCTATAAAAATAGCAAGGGTGCCTTGTGCAATAGGGTAATATAAGATACATTACATGTTAAATTGAAAAATGTAATTCAAATAATACAAGCAGAAGAGTCCAATTTCTAAGGTTTATTTGCTTTTATTATTTTAATTCTATTATCATTGTTACATATAATTTATATAATTTTATCCATTTGACCAAGGCACACCTCCTATTCTTACGAATACCAAGCCTTATTTTCCGCAATTAGAAATTAAAGTAAATCAGTAAGCAACGGCCATACCACGCTGGAAACACTAGTTCCCGTTAGATCACTGAAGTTAAGCAGTGTTGGGCGCGGTTAGTACTTGGATGGGTGACCATTCGAGAATACTACTGCGTTGCTGTTAGCGTCGTGGGTGTGGTGAGCCCACACTTGTAGTTATTTACTACACGAAACTATCCACCTAGAAACACTACCCGAATCGGGTAGTGTTACGCCTACCCCTAGAGGCTCGCCGAAAGGGAAATGGCTTAATGGTATAGTAATGGTATAGTAAGCAAATCTTATCGAAACTTATAAAAACGCAAAATTGCGACTTACTCCTCAAAAGAATAATAAATACTTTTTCGGAATGAAAAAATTATTCAGTCTTAAATATTTATTAAAACAAATTCAAAAACTAACCAATTCATTTTCAGTTTTAAAACGGTCTAACAGAACCCCTTGACAATTTATTAAAATAGAAGGAAATTTATGACTATATTTTTGTTATTATTTTTTAACATTTATTTGAGCATTCCTTAGTGTACATAATATTGTTTATCGAAAGAAAAATAATGAAAAAGATCAAGAACACCTAATTAAAACGGATTTACCAAAATGCCCTAATGAGATTTTAAAAATGAATATAAAAAAGGATAAGCGAAAAAACTGAAGTCTATAATTTGATCGAAAAATTCTAGAATGCATTGTAAAAACTTATTACCAATAATTTAATTGTTTCAAAAGTTAATAAAAAATCGAGTACTTCGTAATCTCGTAACAGTCATCATCATTACAGAAAAAGCGCAAAAGCCTATTTCAAGATTTAAATCTTGGATGTACGGAAAATTAAAAGATATGGAGCGACTGGAATATCTAAAAAAATAAATTTTCCGGCACTGAGAAATTCACAAAGAAAAAAATGTTCGAAACAAAGAATTCCAGAAAAAAAGACTTAACGATAAAACTGATACTACTCAAACCTTTTCTTTCAGCTCAATTAATTCTCTATATTGTTACATATTGTTTTAATTCTAGAAGCCATTATTTATTATTTACATATAGAGCATCAATATTCATTAAACTTCTGTGATCCAATTTTGAAGGGAATGAAATATAATCACATCCGTATAATAATCCGTATAATAGCTTTAAAAATTTTGAATAATTGTTCACATTTATTTATCTATCATCAAAAAATGATTAAATAGATAAGCGAAACTTTAAAACATTACAAAAGAGTCTAAAGCAGTTTCCTATTAATTTCTTGACATAAGAAACTTCCAAAAATATATATTTATGAGAAACCTTTTTTCTGGACTTTAAAAATAAAATTTTTTAAATATTCAACATATACGTATCTTGTCCCAAAATTTACGTTTTAGATATTATTTAACATGAATAATGTAAAACCACATCAGCTGATTTGCATTGATTTAAAATAATTTTGAATATAATTCACGCCACATTTATGGTGTTACTAAAGATATGAAAACTTGCCGTGCCTTGTTTTATCCAATCCAGTTTTTCGGTCCGATTATGATTTATTTTTGACATTTGATAATTCTCAGCATATGAGCACCTGTTATGCATAGATGGACGCAAAAGATAAATTACGATAACCACACTTTATCGACAGAGATGCTGGTGCTATAGATATGAAAGAAAAAAATTAATAGAATACCTAAAGTCGCATTACTAATTTTATGAATGACTTTAAAGAACTGAAAAGAAGAGTGAAGTTTAGAAGTAGTGGCGGGAAAGGAAAGAGAATGGTAGATATAAGAGTATGATACATTTCAGTTTTTAATACTGATGCTTTATTTTATATAAATTATTTTATAAATGTATAAAAGCTATAAATACGTAGAATCTATCTATGTAGGAGGCGGGCGCAGTCGGGAGCCGACAGCGTTTCGCCATCTATGTACATTCGTTCATTCACGGAACCGGCTGACCTACCATAATCTACCGGTCTCCTTCGCTTACATAACAGACGAGTGTGTGATAATAATATGTATGCTTAGGTGAGCCAGTAAATATAACAACTGTGATCTACAAAGTGCAAGCAAAAAGTGCTTTATCTCGAGGTGTGTGGCAACAAAAAAATGTAATTTGCCTGATAGCGAAGGCCTACGAAAGATGGCACACGTAAGGTGGAGCATGTAACAACAATGGATGTTCAGATAACAGAACAAGACCGGTTGCTCTGATCGTGTTAGAGCGCCAAAGCTCGTCCCTTGGCTGGTTCATAAATGCATCACCCAACTAATGATGTATGATGGGAGCACAAGCGAGGCAGTTGAAATGTTCACAAATCGTCCATGCTGAAGACTGACAGGGTAGACGCTCGCGGTCTCAGTATAAGCGAGAATTGACTACATTTTCCTTAATCTCAACTGCCGGAGGTGGTCTCGAAGAGGATCGTGACGCGTCATTTTCCTGGATCGGTTTGCTCTTGCCCCTGCCTGAGCAAGTGTCGATTTGACTTTCTTCCATTTCACTGACCGTGGCTACTTAGAGGACGGTCGAGTAGTCGGACTGACTATCACTGTGTGACTAAGTAACTACTTCGGTGTGTTCCATGCTCCTGCGATGTATCTAGCTTTGGGAAGGAGACTTTGTGCGCTTTGAGGACCATTGACCGGTAAAATTGTGGGAGGTTGCCGATGTCGTCGAGCCGATATGAATGAGGTGTTGATCCGTTTACCATTTACCATGGCCTCCATATCCTCCATCGTGTCCACCGTTTCCACCACCGGTTCCTGAGCCTCCTCCGATGGCACCTGCGCCTGCAAGAACAACAGCAAAAGAGATTGATTAGATGATAAAGAATTAATTTGAAGTTCTTATCAACATGTAAAGGATTTAAGATACTCACCTCCGAAACCACCTTGGGGAGCAGCAGCGGCGGCGGAGCCAGAGCTACCGTCGTCACCGTTGATTCCACCGGATCCGGCGTAGAAAGCAACACCACCATAGCTGGGTCCAACGAGGTTAGCGGTAGCCTGGGATGGTCCTACGAGGGTGGCAGTTCCTTGGGATGGTCCTACGAGGGTGGATGGGCCGGCAGCGGGTCCAACAAGGCTGGATGGTCCAGTACGGGGTCCTCCAATGGACTTGGCTCCTTCTTGGGGTCCAACGAGGTCTGATGGTCCAGTCTGGGGTCCAACATTGGCCTTGGGTCCTTCTGCGGGTCCAATGTCGGATCTTCCACCGTATACTCCTCCGGAGACGACCTGTTGGACTCCCGCGGATCCAGCAGCATGAGCTGCTCCAGCAGCGTAGCTAGCACCAAGACCACCGGATCCCAAGCTGGATGCACCACCCTGGAGGGAGCCTGCGGTTTTAGCACCAGCGGCGAGTCCACCGCTGAGACCAGCTCCTCCATGACCTCCATAGCTACCTCCGTGACCGGGGTAAGCCGATGCGACGGCGAGGCATGCGAGAACGATCTGGAAAAAGAAGCAATAACTTCAGCCCTTTTGCCTATTCAGGCACACGGAATAAACGACTTTAGCCGAGTGCTTTTCGGAGAAATATTTTTTAATAACTAAAAGATGTTGTCGATGGATTCACTTGAGAAAAGTGCACCCGTGAGTGTGAAAACCAATTCAAAAGAATGCAATTTAATTTTCTTTTAAAAGTCAAACTACCATTCAGATTTGAGTCATACAAGTTGAATGTTCAAGTTTTTGAAATGTAGTTTTGAAGTTTTTTTAATCATCTTTCCTGATGGAAAAGTCAAAGATAGAAATGAATATAAAAGAATTATGAATAGATCGAAATTGAAAAAAGTGAGTTCTGGAAAGTGAAAAGAGAAATTACGAAAGGCAGTTATTTTTGAGCAGAAAATAGTCGAAAAATCGGAAAACAACCACAGCTGAACAATCCCGGTGAATACTCACAAAGGCCTTCATGATTGTTTGGTTTGTTTGTAGTGGGCTGGTAGCTTGGTGAATAACTGACTTAGGCTGGGTCTGTGGGCCTTATATACTCCTACCTGTACCCTAAACACGCTCGACTATTACTATCCTTTCGAAAACCGCGCACCGTTAACCCTCCTCCTCGCTGAGAATACCCAGAATCGTCCTCGTGCCGGTGGTCCTCCACCTGTCCAAATGGAGAGGCTGGTGAAGGCGGACGGTCACTAGAAAGACAGGAATTAGTTAAATATAAGTTGCTATTCACTTCCTTGTGCACGGCAGTCGAGACTTGCCTCTATCCACAAGTCGGTACCGAGACCGAAGCCTGCACCAAGTGCACCCGAGATTACTTAATTTCTTCTCAAAATTTTCGTCTCTACAAAGCACCATCTCAATTCCTAATTAATAATTACATGTTCATCTTCAATAAATCATTGCACTGTAAAAACTAGTGATCTCATCTCTTATGTTATCAGTTTTTGGTTCTCCTGTTTTTGAATAGGATAACTTTATGCTGTTATTTTTAAATTTAAAAAAATAACATACATTTTGTATAGCACCTAGTGTCGCTTATACTTGATGGCACTATAAACTGTATTTTAATCCTTTATCTTTCTATCGCCTAAAAAAGCTCTTTTATTATTTTGCTTTTAAACTGTGTTCAGCGAAGACTTTTAAGGTTCTACAGAAAAAAAGAAAAAAACTCATATTACAAATATTTACTAAATAACGAATAGTATTTTCCGACACAAGTGCGCGAAGATAGCAATGCCCGCACAAGTGGGAAGGCGCATCATTGATCCCAAGGTGAGTCGTAGGGAACCGAAGATGACCATGCGTGGCACCTTTAGTCAAAAATGGATCTCAAATTTTTGTTCAAAAAAGAGTGTACAAATTTGTGTTAAGCAGAATTTGAAAATTGTGCTAAAATTTATGAAGCAGACGTGCTTAAATTCGTTTCGGCTGATATTATTTTTAAAAAAGCAAAAAGTTTCATATTGTACTTATTCTTGTAGTGGGTTTTCATGGGGACATGACATGGTGGCCTATTTTCCAATTTCTATGTTTGTCGGAGTTATGAAAATATCTTCCTCATTTCTATCGATAGCTCAGTGATAAACCTTTCTTAATTGAAAAGGATGGTTTTGTGCATGGAGAGTTTAATTTTGAGTTCTCAAAGCTGGATTTTGGCTTAGATAAATATCAAAACGTGAGATGGCTTGTGGTAATCTCTATTAGGCACATGCTTAAATAATCAATTTAAAAACTCACATTTTCACAGAAAATGTATTTCTTGATTCTTTATGATTAAAAAAAAATTAATTAATTAAATTAAAATTTATTTCAAATTCCGTTTCAAAAGTACGACTACCTAGACACGCTAGACCCTCCTAAATAAAATGCTTAAGCCTTAAACTCAAGTAAACATATCGTTAATAATGATGTGAATTTCAGTTCAAATTTCTCTTGAATGGAAATTTAATAGTAAGATTCGGTCAAATTGTGGTTATTGAAATATGTGAACTTGTTTCTACAAAATCTGATAGAGGTCCGTCTAGCAACTAAATTAAGACTCTACTTAGGACAACTTTACCTTAAAACTTATATTGAGTAGTGGACAGCAAAACGAGGGACCTCGTTGAAAAGACCTTACAATATCCTGAATCTTTCTCTAAGAATAAGAAATTATATAAATGATTCAAAACTAAATGTGAAAGTTTAAATTAAAAGTAGAGCTTATAATTAATCTCAGAAATTACATTTAAAATGATAAAATGCTTAAAAGCGCTAAGCATTACTATTGCTAAGTGCGTTAATAATACGACGCTTACTTAAATTCATGTTCTGAGAACTGTGTTTCCTCATTCATGCTGTTTAAATGAGGGTTCAATTATTATTCCATAACACTTGTTTCCCGTGCAAAGAAAAAGATGTTAGAAGTTTTTATTCTGAAGTAGAAAAAAGAAAAATTCATTTAATCTTATAAGTTGTTACGCCAAGTGATTATCTTTTTAGATGCTTCAGCTTTATTTTCAAATAAACAACATTCTAATTACTATACGTATAAGATGAAATATATTTAAAAAAGATTTTCGCAAAAGTCTGCCAAATTTCTGTTGGCTAATAAGAAAAAACTAAATTTGGTGCTTTTTAAAGGCAGCTATGTCATACGGTTGAAAATATTCAGATTTAACGAGAAATTTTTTTAACCAGCCGCCAAAGTGTGACATGCTGCAACAAGTAATTAATGTACTACAATTTAATTAACAAAAATGAAAGGTCTTGGAAAAAATTATAATTTTAAGAAAAAAAAATTGAGGCTAATAAAATTAATTAGAAACATTTATTGACGATTGAAAATCACCTCGTAACAAATCTTTTATATTGTAATTATTTTGATGTATCATAATTTTTAAAACTCTATTTGAATTATGTAACAAAATAAAGACTAATCCTATCCTGAAATTTATGATTTTTCTGAATGCCTACAGCGCTCTAGGAATTTAGAGCAATTACCTGAAAGTGTTCTGAATTCCTTAGCTAATTCCCGAGGTTTTTCGCAAAAACGCTAATTTTCCTTATTACCTACGTCATATATATGTATATTGAAATGCGCTTTTCTAAGCAGATATGTACAAATTGCAATTTATTTTCAAAAAGCAATAAATTCCCGCCTTCTCAATCTTTGGAACATCATTCACTTTAATTTATTTTCAAATATATTGTAGTCGCTTATGATTCTTATGAATATCTTTGCTTTTAGGAATATTCGAGTCACACTTTTTGTAAACCTTGTTTTAAATCAAGAAATGCCAATTAAGAAAATGTTTAGTTTATCAACTACGATTCTGTTCCCAAAAGATAAAATTAATGAACAAATTTAAAAATGTCCTGATGAGGTATAGTCAGTTTGAAATTTCCTTTTTCTCAATAAAAATATATAATGTTGACATTTTTTTATTTTAGGAGCACATCATAGGATAAAAATAAAATTAATTTTTCACTGAAAAGAATGTATATGATGCCGCATTACATATATTAGGCCTGGTTAACTGCAAATTTATGAATCTTATACACATATTTTAAATTATATTTAGTGCAAATAATGCTCCTTATGCAACGATAATGTGAGTAATAAATAATAGACGACTTGAGGAAAACTGCATGAGTCATTAATTAGAAGTTTCTGTCCTTTAACGAGAAAACTGCTTTGCTTCGTATGGTACAATAACCTCATTAACTTCTCCTATACTTTCCCTTTGTCTGTGCTCGATTATTAAATCTTGCCCGCAGAAAATAAAGAAACAAATATAGTATCTACAAATTCGTCTATTCTGCATATGCTTGTTCTCATTGTTAGGTTAAGAAAAACATCTATCTCGTATTCTCATCAAAGTTTGCCATCCTTCAAGGATCCCTGAAATATATTCAATGAATAAGTAAACATTCCATTCTTTTTTTTTATTCAAATTATAATACTAGTAGTAGAACTTCAATACTGAAAAAGAAATTAATTTTATAAATTTAATATTGGATGCAATAAAGCGTATGAATATTTTGTCGAGGTAAAGAATTTTTATAATTATTTACCTAAGCTATATATTTGAAAAACGAACATTTTTTGGGTCAAAATCAAAAAGCCTGAGTTATTTAATTTTAAACTCCTTCTGTCAAAAGAATTTCAGAACAGCATAAAATCTTTTTTTGCTATTTATATTGATCACGATAAGTTTTAATGACAAATATTTCATTGAAGTCCTTTGAAAAACGTTTTAGATCAAAATAATAATTAGATCTGTATTCAGATACTTCATATAGGTGAATTAGGATTTTTTTTTTTCATTTACAATATATGTAATCAAAAAACATCAAGTTCAAGCTTTTTTACAATTTTTACATTCTCATTCTAATGAGAAGGTATTGGTTTTATGTAAAATTTGACATAGTCGGTTTTCATCAAATCTCCACGTTTTGAGACCTCCTGAGTCAGAAAAAACGATTTTCACCAAGGTGTCTGTCTGTAGTCTGTCTGTCTGTAGACACGGTAACTTTCGAAAAAATGATCAGATTTGATTAAGCTTTGGCACACTTTTTTATGGCCTAAAAAGAAAGAACGAGTTCGTGAACCACCTATTTTGGATGAAAATTCAAAAAGTGAGCACATTTTGAAAATTTTTGAGCCCACTTTTTTTGGAAATTTGAAAATTCTGTGTACGGTTTTTAGTAGTATGCAAAATGACGAACAAAATATCTTTATGACTTTTCGTGATAAAACAAAAATTACTGGAGTAATACCATTTTCAAAATTCCAAAAAACAAACGAAAATGAACATTTTAAGCCGAAAAACGCACGACATGAAAAAAAGTCACGACAAGAAAAACGTTGCTTTTTGAACACCCTTTAATATTTTCATAACAACTTTTTGAATTTTTTGAAAAATAAAAAATCCAAATTTTGATCGCACAAAAAAATAATGAAAAATCAAAAATACGAGAAGAGATCATTCCACCAAAATAATGCACATAAAAAAGATCTACAAATTTGTTATCATTCACTTTTTGAGATGACGCGTAGTTTTTGTTTTATTCGTAAAAAACAGCATTGAAAATAGGAAAATCAAATTTTTAGACGAATAACACGAGCTACGAAAAAAATGACATGAACAAAATTTGTTCATCCAAAGAAGAGGTACAAATTCGTTGTGAATTCGTGAAAATAACATTGACATTAAAAAAAATCAATTTTTTGAAAAAAACAATGCAAGGTACGAAAACAGATAAATGAACAAAAATTGTGCATTCAAAAAAGATTTACAAACCTGTCATCAATTTTTGTTGTAAGAATATATTCAAAATGAAAAAAATTAACTTTTTTGAAAAACGGCACAAGCTAAAATAAAATGTTAACTAATAGAATTTGTCGCCTAAATTATATCATTACTTTTCATTTGAAATCAAATACAAATTTAGTAATTTGTATATGAAGAACATATAACACGAAGCACACAGTGCGCGATGAGTGTATTTCGGCGCGCGAAGCGCGACGACCAAATCGCCCGCCGTAAGTGCGCTGAAACTTTTTACATTCTCATTCTAATGAGAAGGTATTGGTTTTATGTAAAATTTGACATAGTCGGTTTTTATCAAATCTCCACGTTTTGAGACCCCCTGAGCTAGAAAAAACGATTTTTACCAAGGTGTCTGTCTGTCTGTAGCCACGATAACTTTCGAAAAAATGATCAGATTTGATTCAGCTTTGGCACACTTTTTTATGGCCGAAAAATAGAGAACGAGTTCGTTAACCAGCTAATTTGGATGAAAATCCAAAAAGTGAGCACATTTTGAAAATTTTTGAGACCACTTTTTTGGAAGATTTGAAAATTCTATGTACGGTTATTAGTAGTACGCAAAATGACGAACAAAATATTCTTATGACTTTTCGTGATAAATGAAAAATTACTGGAGTTATAGCATTTTCAAAATTCCAAAAAACAAACGAATGAACATTTTAAGCCGAAAAACGCACGATATGAAAAAAAAGTCAAGAGGAGAAAAACGTTGATTCCTGAACACCCTATAATATTTTCATAACAACTTTTTGAATTTTTTGAAAAATAAAAAATTCAAATTTTGATCGCACAAAAAATTAATGAAAAATCAAAAAAGCCATTTTGCTGTAAAACTATGCAAGATACCAGAAAAGATCATCTCACCAAAATTGTGCACCTAAAAAAGATCTACAAATTTCTTATCATTCACTTTTTAATATGACGCGTAGTTTTTGTTTTATTCGTAAAAAACAGCATTGAAAATAGAAAAATCAAATTTTCAGACTAATATTACCAGCTACGAAAAAATGACCGAAACAAAATTTGTTCATCCAAGGAAGAGGTACAAATTTATTGTGACTCATGTTTCGATAGGATGCGTGGTTTTTGTTTTATTCGTGAAAATAACATTGACAGTAAAAAAAATCAAATTTTTGAAAAAACAATGCAAGGTACGAAAACATAAATGAACAAAAATTGTGCATTCAAAAAAGACTTACAAACCCGTAATCAATTTTTGTGGTAAGAATATATTCAAAATGAAAAAATTAACTTTTTTGATAAACGGTACAACCTAAAATAAAATGTTAACTAATAAAATTTGTCGCCTGAATTATATCATTACTTTTCATTTGAAATAAAATACAAATTTAGTAATTTGTATATGAAGAACATATAACACGAAGCACAAAGTGCGCGCTCAGTGTATTTACCAAATCGCACGCCGTAAGTGCGCTCAAACTTTTTTGTTTCTATCATACGGTTCAAATGATTTTCAAATCAAATATCGAGC
>CAKNYM010045089.1:66115-86259 GCA_932195095.1 Andricus curvator | reverse complement strand
GAAATTCAAGCAACCCTTTTTCCATTTGGAATGATTCAAACGCCATTCCAAATAATGTCTAACTGGCCCATAAAATTTAAAAATAACACGGAAAATAGTCCTACTTATTTTTTGAATAATTTAATGAGATTTAAAAGAGGTTATAAAATTAGTGAAATCGATATTTTAGAAAATTTGGATGCTATTTTTGAAGAAGAAGCTTTAAGTTGGTTTCAGGTAAATAGGGATAGTTGGCAAAATTTAGACCATTTCATTGAAGATTTTAAAGATGCATACTTAAACGAAGGATATACAGAAATAATTAAAAATAAAATAAAATTTTGTAATCAGAAAAAAGAACAAGATATTCATGCGTTTATAACAGAAATTAAACAATTATTCGAAAAATTGATGCCGCGACCAAGTCTAGAATGGCAATTGAGAAAAGCTTATGAAAATCTGAGAATTGAGTATAAAGTTTATATTGCTAGAAATGCTTTTTCAAATTTTTCAGAATTGGAAATTTTAGGACGTGAATGGGAAACAGAATTGGCAAAGTCTAAAATTAGAGGTCAACAACTAAGTATTTTAGACAAAGATGATATTAAAAATGATAAAAACACAAAAAATACAGGAAATGAAGAAAATCAGAATAAATTCAAAAACAATAATCAAATTAAAGATCAAAAACAAAATTATGAACAAAATAAACCACAATTCCAACCGAGATTTCCAAATGGAAATCCCAGATTTTTTAATCCAAGATTTAAAAATAATAATAATTACCAAAATAATCCAGGATTCCAAAGAAATTCGCGATTTTATAATAATTATAATAGCTTCAGAAATCAGAACCCAGCTGGACAGTTATTAAATGCGATTAATCAGCTGTTAGGAAAAACACAGACACAACAAACGAATAAATCTCCGCAAATACCAGCGCTTTTATATAACGCGGAAGAAAATAATAATAAGTCAGAAGACAAAAATGATAATAAAGGACAGAACAAGAATACAAAACATTCAAATTTTGAAAATAGTAGGGATAATAAAAAAGGTGAAATGAATCCAAGTCGACAGGATTTCATAGATCCAAATTTAGGAAACCGATATTTAAACTATAGATCGCGAGAACCCATTACATGCTACAATTGCGGGAAAGTAGGCCACTTTCGACGTGATTGTTGGTATAAAATAGATCAGGGAAACGCAAGCGGTGGTTATTAAAGACGGATAATAATCAACGAAATCAAAGACCGTCAGAATTACTTGACACAGACACAAACGACTCGGACGAAACAAGATTTCACATTATGATAGATTTCAAAGATCATGAATTTAAAGTGTTAGTTGACACCGGTGCAACTCACTCATACATAGGTGAAAAATTCATAAAAACAATAAAAGACTTAGATTATGAAATTAAAAAACCAAAAAATGATACACTAATGGTCGCAAATGGCCAAAAATTAAAAATTATAGGACAAGTTTTAATCCCAATCAAAGTAGGTCATACGGAAAAATACTTATTATTTAGACTGGTACCAAAATTAAGATCGATAGGAATAATAGGAACCGATATGATAGAAAGATTGGGTTTGAAAATGGATTACGAGAAAAAGATTTGGTGGTTACCAGAATTACAAAATATTAAGTATGCGATACAATCAAATATTAGTAAAGTGCAGGAACCGGTAATGAACGATACAGAGGAAAATAGAAGTAAAGATAATAAGGAAACGAAATTAAAATTCGGAACTAAGATTAGCCTGAGAAACCACGTGCGGGAGAAAGAGACAGATTTGCTACCGTGTGAAGTCTCTTCTCCCGTGTCGCCACACACCCCACCCCAAGCCATCCTTATAGGTGATGCACGAGACTCGATCCCGCCAGCACCCCAGCCGGCACAGAGTGTACGGGGGCATGCAGCCCCACACCCTAAACCCTACAATGCGAGCGACGCAACACTGGCACGAGCCAGCGTGGGCGTCAATAGATTAGATAAGCAGGCTTGTCAAAATAAAGAGAGAGTAGGCAAGAAAACAAACAAGGATAGGAAGAAAATAGAGAGCGAGAGTAAAATAAATACGAATTTATATACGAAAAATAAGGATAGAAAATTAGGAACAGAATTTAAAGGGCCATTGGAATTTAATAAAGAGAAAAAGGATTCTGAATTGAAAACAGTTATCGATAAAACGGAGGAAAAAAATGATTCGATAATAGAAAAATTATTCGCAATTAGAAAAAGTAATTGGTATAATTTTAGAAATAATGCGGTAATAAATAATAATATTGCACGCGTAAAAGTGGAAAGGAAGAAAAATTTAGAATTTTGCGAAGAAATTTCTGAAGGCATAGTAGAGTTGAATGAAGCACAACAAGTGCAATTGGAGAACCTGATTAAAAGAAAAGTGAAAGATCAGGGAACAGAATTAAAACCGACACATTTAACTAGCCATAGAATAGATGTTCAGGGACATGAGCCAATTAAACAAAAATATTATTATGTATCACCAAAAATAAGAGAATTTATGTATGAAGAAGTAGATAGACTTCTAGAAGAGAAAATTATTGAACCTTCTAATAGTGACTGGTCGAACCCTATTGTAATGATAAAAAAGCCTAACGGGAAATATAGATTTTGTTTAGATTTCAGAAAGGTAAATAAAATAACCAAGAAGGACTTGTATCCAATTCCTATAATGTCAGAAATTTTAGACACATTACGGTCGGCAAAGTACATGTCCAAAATTGATCTTCGGTCAGCATATCACCAGATACCGCTGGACGAAGAATCAAAACCAATTACAGCTTTTATTGTTCCGGGCAAAGGAATGTATCAGTTCAAGAGAATGCCATTTGGATTAACAAATGCTCCTGCTACATTCCAGCGCCTGATGGACAAAATAATAACACCAGAGTTAAAACCACATGTATTTTGTTACCTTGATGACATAATTATAGTTTCAAAAAATTTCGAAGAACATTTAAAATATTTGGAAATCGTATTAGATAGAATTAAAAATGCAGGTTTAACAATTGGGTTGGACAAATGTGAATTTGGTTGTTCTGAAATAAAATATTTAGGATTTAAAGTTAACGAAAAAGGTTTACAAGTAGATGAAGATAAAATTGAACCTGTTTTAAATTTCCCAAGACCAAAGACAGTTAAACAAATTCAGAGATTGATAGGAATGGCTTCATGGTATAGAAAATTTATTCCGAAATTTGCAGAAATAATAGAACCCCTGCAAAAACTATTAAAAAAAGAAGTAAAGTGGGAATGGACTGAAAAACAGGAACGGGCATTTACGACTATTAAACATCTACTAACGACAGCATCAATTCTTGCCTGCCCTGATTTTGGAGGTCCATTTCAACTCGAAACCGATGCTAGCGATACAGGTTTAGGAGCCGTATTGACACAAAATATTAACGGTGAAAATTTTGTAATAGCATTTGCAAGTAGAGGTCTTAATGGGGCAGAACGTAAATACTCTGCTTCAGAAAAAGAATGTTTAGCAGTAGTCTGGGCAATAAGAAAATTTAGACCATATTTAGAGGGATATTCATTTAAAGTTATTACAGATCATATTGCCCTAAAATGGCTTCATAATTTAAAAAATCCAACTGGTCGATTAGCAAGATGGGCTTTGGAATTGTTAGAGTACGATTATGAAATAATGTATAGAAAAGGAAGTTTGAACCATGTCCCAGATGCGTTATCAAGGTCGAATGAAAACGAAATAAAAATTTCAAGTATTTTATCAAGCACCGTAGAAAATAACGAAAAAGATTTTAAAGACATTGAGGATAATTGGTACAAAAGTAAAATGCTTCATGTTCAGAATAAACCAGAAGAAAATCAAAATTGGAGAATACGCGATAATCAATTATATTTTTATAGACCCGACCCTTTAAAATCAAGCTTAAATTTAGACAGCAACCCGTGGAAATTAACGATACCAAAAGAATTACAAGAACAAGTTTTAATAGAAAATCACGATAATAAACAAGCAGGTCATTTAGGTATGGAAAAAACTTATGCAAAAATTTCCGAAAATTATTTTTGGCCCGGAATGTATTCTGAAACATTAAAATACGTAAAAGAATGCGAAATTTGCCAGAGAATAAAACCAAAAGTAAATAATCAAATAGGTTTAATGGGAAAGAGAATAATTGAAGAACCGTGGACAGTGGTAGCATCTGATATGATGGGCCCACTACCAATGACAAAATCAAGAAATCAATATATTCTAGTTTTCGTTGATATGTTTACTAAATGGGTAGAAATTATTCCGGTTAAAAATAAATTAGCATCAACAATTGAAAAAGAATTTCACAAACGTATCATTTCGAAATGGGGAACTCCTAGAATTTTATTAACAGATAATGGCAAAGAATACATAAATAAATCAATTATTAATTTAACTAAAACATTTGGTATTAGACATTCAAAAACTCCTAAATATCATGCACAAGCAAACCCAACTGAAAGATGCAACAGGTCAATAAAAACGGCAATAAAAGCATATTTAGAAAAAGACCATAAAACATGGGATGAAAATTTAGATGATCTACAATTTGCATTAAATACAAGCAAACATTCTTCAACAGGTTTCACACCAGCTTTTTTAAATTTAGGTAGAGAACTCCAACCAATCCAAGCGTTAAATAAAGATTTAGGAAACAAAAGCGAAATGGAATTTCAAGAGTCCGAAAAATGGGCTGATAGAATGCGAAAATTAAAAATAATTAGAGAAGAAGTAGTTAAAAATTTAGATACCGCAAATGAAACGCAATCTAGATATTACAATCTCAGACGTAGGCCGATAAGTTTCGAAATTGGCGAGCAAGTTCTAAAAAGTAATAAAAATCTATCAAATAAAGGGGAAGGAATAGCTAAAAAATTAAATAAAAATTTCGAAGGACCATTCTTCATTAAGGCAAAAATTTCACCAACAATTTACGAAATAAGAACAAAGAATGGAAAATCACTAGGTAATTGGAATGTTAAAGATATTAAAAAGTTTAATATTAAAAAGTAGGTTCGAATTTGAATTTTTTCTTTTGAATGGCATACAGGTGAATAATTTGAAATTTAACACCACTGATACCGACAAAAGTGACAGAAACACTTACACCTACAAAAAACAACAGAAACAGAAAAAACATTTATTTTCAGAATAATGAGTTCAAGATTGGCAGTAAAATGCTCGAATTGCCGTGCAGAGTTGCTGGGACGGGAAGCGCTGATAAACCACGTCTGCAAGCCATGGTGGCAAATAGGTCAACCTTCCCTGAGTGAAACTCCGGAGGAAAAAAGGCAAAGAAGGGAGGACGAAGAAAAGAGAAAGAAAGAAGAAACAGAGAAAAAAATGCAGGAGGAAATTAACAGAATCAGAACAGAAGAGCTGAAGAAAATAGCAAGAGGAGACAGAGAAGAAGGGAGAGAAATTGACAACGCAAGGGCGAGACACGAACAAAAGAGACACAACGACAGAGTACAGAACATTATAAATACCGAACGACTAAGACATGGACTATTGACACACGAAGACTGGACGGAAATGATGAAGTGGAGGAAAGAAGAAAAGGAGAAGGAAAAAAAGAAGGAAATGGAGAAAAGAATCAAAGAATTTGAGGAAAGAATGAAGAAGCAAGAAGAACAATGGAGAAACAAAAAAAATAATTAAATTTTACAAAGATAACATATAATTTGGGAATAAAAATCCGTTCTTTCCATACTCATTAACATACACAACGGAATAATTAATTGAATACCCTTCACAGACACTACAGTTATAAATAATTTAACAAAATTTTTTTTTTTTACAGATAAAATAAATAACTTTTAAATTTGGTTGATAAATTTAATTTGAAGATTTAAACAATCTTGTTAAAGAATAAAAGATAGAAATGAATGTTGCAAGGAAAATATAACGTAAAAATAAAAATAAATACGGCTATAAGAGGCCAAGATAGAATGTCAATTAAAGTGAAGTAGAATTTAGATATAAGTTACTTTTCAGCAGGAAATACCAAGGAGAACGGAATAGCGGCAGAAGATATCGATCGGAATAGAGAAGATTATAATAAAAAAATTGATAGCTAAAAATGAGTGAAAATCGAGACTTTAAACTTTACATTGAATTAAAACATGATAGAAGTCAGAATTAAGAGAAAATTAGTATTTTGTTCTTTGTTTTTTATTTTTTTTTGAGTGGTAGGAATTTTCTTTAATTTGTTTCAGGAAGGAAAAGATGGAAGGCCTAAAAGGATGGGAATGTCGTCATTGTAGAAGGATGATTCCAGTGACACTCTACATCATCCATGACACATACTGTGATGAGATACCGAATCGAATGAAGAATCATCACGTGGTTCCGGATTCGACCAGAACCAAATATATAAAAGGAGGTTGGGTCGAAACAAAGGAAGAATTTAAAAACATAATAAAAATCTCATTTAATAAAGAGGAACTTGAACAAATAGAAGGAAGAAAGACATATCAGAACACAGAAAACGATAAGAAGCAAACCAAAGAGGAAGATGATTCATACGTACAAATAGACTTGACGGAGGAAGAATCGTTGCTTACATTCGGCGAGGAACTGGATAGGTGCGAGAAATTATTAAAACAATAAACATCGCCCCAAACAGAGGGGGGGAGGTTGTAACAAAGTTACAAGCCCCCGCTACCATACGACCCTGTAAAACTAGACCCAGGAGTGGGGAGAGGATCACTTCCTAGTTATAATACCAAATCCTCGGCCCCAGGAGTCAGTCTTGTGCTCCCAGCGCATCATCCGAAGTCGTGTGATACCTGCCTACCCTGTGATTCGTATTCGAACAGTACCCAACCCCTCGTTTATCAGAGTGACGCCACGCCATCCGAAGACGACCCAGACCACCTCTGCCCAACATTCATCTTCCTCGAGATTAACGAGTTTCCGTGCTAGGCATCTTGGCTTCATCGCCCGGGAACTAGTTCCGCTCAGCTATTCTCAACTTTGCCGCTCGTTTCGAGCCTGTGAGATACGCAACGCATCACTTGTAAGTTGGTTTAAATAAACCATTTTCTTTTTACTATCAAATGTTTTTCTCAATCATTGACTTTACCCGCTTCTCGACGATCCAATTCCTTCCCATCCCTTAATTTGCGAGATCCCTCACAGGTTATGTCGTCTTCGTGAAAAAATTCATAATACTGACAGTCTAAATGATATCCCGGCAACTGTGGTGAGAACGAGACGCTATGCACTCAAAAATCTGTCAATGATGTGCTAGAAATGGCGGGGACTGCGAGGGCGGCACGAAAGACTGCGTTAAGATTCAAAAAACTTGCGCCCACTTTCAGGTCGATGTAAAATCCTTCGTAATCGCTCGCAGTCGGTAATACTCTGCCGCATTCGGCCATGGATAGTAAAAGAAAATTTTGAATTAATTCATGCATGAATAAATTGTGAAATTAATTAACAGGGCATTAAAAGAATGCTAATAATCCAAAAAATAATTTAAGCATACATATTATGGTGGTCCAAAAATGCATTGCAAAAGTTTTTTTACTCTATAGGGAAAGAAACACCCCAAAGTTTCCATATCCGGAAAAATAAAATCTGTATTTTTATGCTGTTTTGAAATTCCAATATTAACACATGCCAGCGGGCACTTGAAAATCACATATATTGACCATGGGAAAATTTTGATTTTCGAAAAATTTGACTGATACTTCAGGGTTTGACTGAAAGTTGCCAAATTTGTTAGGGAAGGTTTATGCAATGGAACGCGATTACAAGTAATAGAACTTGCGAATAATCTTTTACGATGTCGCATCCTAACTGGTGATAAAGCGGGAGATATTGTATTCATTCATTACACTGTACTGTGAAGACGTTTATCCTTTCACTTTCGGACGACGATAATTTCCAATTAAATTAGCATTCGCGATGACTATTAATAAAAGTCAAGGGCAACGTTTTGAAAAAGGAGTAGATTCTCGTAAAAATGTATTCAATCATGGAAATGTGGCATTTTCTCGAGATCGATCTTGGTAATTATTACGTATTTTTTTGGAAGAACAACGTCCTAATGAAATGATAAAAAATTATGTACGCAGAATTATTAGAATAACCTTAAAACAATGATTTTTAAAGAAAAATGGTTTACTTTGAAAATAATAAAATAAAAAAAGGTTTAATTATTCATCCTAAGGACAAAAACACGCGCGCTGATGCGCGCGATCGGTCTCGTTTTGTGTAAATCTCAAAACGTAGTGGGGAAGTGTCTACAGTTTCAAACTAAAACCGTAGATCAGTGCCATGAAATATTAAGAACAAATAATTTATGTTTAAATTGTACGCGATCTGGCCATAGGCTCTATAAATGTTCAAGTAAATATCGATGAAAGAAATGCAATAAACTGCATCACTCGTTATTGCATCGTAACACTGATCTTAGTCTCCATAATAACAATGATTCAAATTTAAAGTAAATATTCCAGAGACAAAACACATGTATCATCTTTCTCATAAAGAAACAAGACGTCGTCGTTCTGCCATGTTTGGTACTGCTTGAGTCTTATTAAAAGGTCCAAACGGACGCTTTCAAATTGTGAGAGCAATGACTGATCCTTGTGAACATCAATCATTTATTATAGAATCAATGTTCAAAAAATTAAGAATACCACGCCGTCGTATTCATGCGACTGTAGAAAGTTCAGCTGGAACGCATTTGACTACTGCTACTGCGATTGTAACACTGAATATAGAATCTTTATTCAATCCAAGTATTAAACTGACATAGACACATTTGTTTGTCAAGATGTGACTCTCTATACGCCTTTTAATAGACAAGATATAAATATCGATTCTTGGCCTCACTTGCAAGGTCTAACTTACGCGGATCCTGAACCTTTCTCCAAGCATCGAATTGACATTATGTTCGCTGCTGATATTTATTCTGCGATCATGGAACAAAGTTTAATGAAAAATCCCATTGACGCCCCAATTGCTCAGGCCACAATCTTTGGCTAGATTATTTTTGGAACATTGGAAGGTACGTCTGCTAATATGTTGAGGGATGTTACAGTTCTTCACTGCTGTAAAATCAGTGAAATGTTTTCCTTCCTAAATAAATTTTGGGAAGTAGAGGAAATTCCACAAATGACTCATCTTACGAAAGATGGAAAACTATTTGAAAAACATTTTTTTGAAATTATCTCTCGTGATGACACGGGTCGGTACATTGTTTGCTTACCGTTTAAATTAGGTCCTCCAATTAACATTGGAATCTCGTTTCACATCGCGCGGAAACAATTCTTCAATATGGAACGTAAAACGTCAGGTGATCCCTATGCTGATACGAAGTTGGTGAATATACCTCATCACCATGTTATCAAAGATAGCTCAACTACAACGCGTCTGCCCGTAGTCTTCAACGGCTCAAGTTTGACGACTAACGGCACGAGTTAAAATGCTCACATGTTCGCAGGGCCGATATTACAATCGGATCTTTCAACTTGTATCATGCAATGGCACATATATGAAGTCGCAATATGTGCCGATATATCTCAGATGTATCGACAAATTCGAATAGATCGACGGGATGTTGATTATCAAAGGATTATCCACCGCGATAATCCCGATATTTCGCCGCAGTCATTTGGGTTATTAACTGTAACATACGGAAATGCAGCTGCTCCATATCTTGATTTGAAAGTAATGAAGCAACTCGCTCATGATGAAGCCTCTCTTTATCCTTTAGGTTCAAACATTCTACTAGAGAATTTCTACGTTGATTATGCCCTCTTCGGAGCAGACGATCTTGAGTCTGCTCAAACTTCAAAAAAACATTTAATCGATATTTTGGTTCGCGCTAAAATCACATTGGAATGATTTTCTGCCAGATTATTTGCATAATTATTTTACCTAAATTAAAAATTCAAACTCGAATAAAAAAAAACTGGTAGGCAGCAAATTCCAATCAATGCAGATTTTGACTATGCTAGATCAATATTACAATGCTATAAAGGTCGCTTTTTGAACTCTGCAATCTTTTTGTAGTGTGCCTGCGGATCTTCGATAAAGCAAACTTTGTCAATATATTTCACTGTCAATATAATTTAAAGACACACTTCAAATAAAGAAATATCTCTTTCTGTCTGTAAATGCGCCTCATATGCATTTACTTATATATTTTGTTCATAAAATAAACACATAACATCAAATAAAAAAAAAAAAATTCATCAGTAAAAATCACAGTCAATATAATTTAAAGACAACTGCACGGGAAAACGATTTCTTTTTTTCTAAAAATGCGCTCAAAGTGTTTAGATAGTTTATGTGTAATGTTAACACATAATTTCGGGTGGAAAATTTTAAAATCATTGTATCACCTTGTCGATAAAAAGCTACCAACTTCAAAGCAGAAATACACTTTATAAACAAGAAATCCATATTATTGAAAATGTGTTAAACGTAATCTGTTTATAAGAATCAACCATGATAAATCAACCACTTTTTTTACACACTTCTAGGAATCTACTCTAAATGAAACATTCTTATTATAAAGGTATTTTTACGAGAAAGCGAGCTTCCACGCATTACGTGACACCCGTAAGTGTCACATGGGAGGTGGGTCGCAAAGGTTTTATAACACGTAACACTTCTCTGATTGAAAAATAAAATTGAAATCCGTGCAGATACATTAAAGACCAATATTATGGAAACAATAAGTTTAGCAGTTGCGTTTTGAAATAAGTAGTGCAATTTTCAAAAGACAGTTGAATTTTATACCCCAAAAGTTGAATTTTTGAGAATAAAGTTCATTTACACTCAAGAGATATGAATTTGTAATCCAAAATGATGAACTTTCAACAAAACAGTTGAATTTTCGACAAAAAAATGAATTTTTTGCAAAGTAGTTCCACTTTGAACCAATGAATTGATTAAAAAAAATAATAATAATAGTCAAAAAACATGTAATCATCTGGTTAAAAATTCTACTGTTTGGTTGAAAATTTCACTATTTTGCGGTAAATTCGATTTTTTTGGTTGAGAATTAATTTTCTTCTCTACAAATGTAGCCGATCCATTTTTGTTTTGAAATTGATATCTTAAATTAACAATTGATCATATCTAGTAGAAAAGTCGTTTTTTAAAATTAAAATATTTTTTGTTGAAAATATTAATTATTACATGTTGTTTCTTAACTATTTTTTTCAGTTGAAGAAACAACCACTCGGTTTAAAGTCGAGCTACATTTTTAAAAATGTATTATTTTTCGTCGAAAATTCAACCGTTTCCTTGAAAGTCCATCGCTTAAGATTGAAAATTCATCACTTTTATATATCTTACATAAAAAATGCACTTCAAGCACATTTACAGGCAGAAAGAGATATTTGTTTCTTTCAGGTGCATCTTTAAATTATTTTGAAAACAAGTATATCAAGGTAAAGTAAATGGCAGCGTACCCAGAGGCAGACCGAGGAAAGAATGGTTAGAAGGTAGGAATGAGACCGTCATTCGAAGAGATATACTCGTAAGAAGCCTTAGAAACACAAGAGCTTGCACGAGAAAATTCATGGACGTGAGAGAAACTAAAGAGGTATGCCAGGACGGAAAAGTGTGGCGACTAGTTGTTTATAGGGAATGCACGATGAAGAGTCGGGCGAGTCAATGACGCCTGAAACAAAAGACCTTGGATGCTAATGGGCCAGAGTGAAGAGCTTCACATGATGACTTTCTAGAGAGATTGTTCAGCGACCTGGGCCAGAGCAGTGTTGCGGAACGAACGTGCTATTTAAATAAACAACACGTGAATTCTAAATCAATCTAACCCCTCCCCCCCACACTTGTCCCGAATGGGATATGGCTCAATGGTATATATATATATATATATATAAACTAAAAAAGTTTTTTTTTTACCAAATATCATTTGTTCACTTTAAAAACGAATTATATAAACTGTCAACAATTTTTTTGCATACACCCTTATAAATTAAATTGAAGTGATACTAAGCATAAACAATAGAACCTTCCTTCTTGGATCAGTTTCTTAGTTTATACATTTTTTGATGCGCGCAAAGACTGTACAAGAAAATATTAAGAGACTACAATGTTTTATCTTGTATAATAGTTCTGAAATATACAGAAAGAGGGTTCATTCAAAATAAACAATGTTATGAACGTTCGGTACACGTTTTTCTTTCAGCTAGTTAACTATAGCACCACATTGTAATAAGAATTTAGTGGCACGATGGTCGTGGGGGTTAAGGCGTAGGCTTTGGACCCATTCCGTCGGCTTGCGGGTTCGATCCCCGCCTCGCACTTTGGAAGAGCCTCGGCAGCCCATGCGGCAGCATTTTTATGCGGCATGCCATTCCAATTCCTGTAATAAGAATTTGGAGTTGACGAAAAAAATTGAATTCGAAACTTTTGGGATTCACCTTTGATGATATATTTCACCAACAATGTGTCAATCTTATGCGCTTGAAAATGAATATTAACAAGTGTACCAAGGCGCAGCGCATCCAACGTAGATGGCATAGAGAACTCCATACCTGTAAATTCCATACATGAAAAACTGGACGGAAATATGATGATTTCTTTTTCCCTAAATATTAACAAAAAAGTAATTAATTTTGCTTCCAAAGTACATTTCATGTCTCAGCACCTATTCTAAGTTTTAAGTTTGGAAGGATCGTTACAACCCTCGTGAAAAGAAAGACCAACTTTAGATCACAGTATAGGCAGGTATAGTCCTGTCCCGGCAGTTTGAACCCCCAATATCCCATCATTATTAAGCTCATCACGAGTCAGGACCATAACTATGGAGGGAGGGACAGAGTTCCATAAATATAACGGAAACTGGTTAAAGCCTCTAGATCTCATAAATCGACGCCTCCATTCAATATGAGTCTATGTGCTGACAGCGCCGTGTATGAGACTATGCGCTGTGTATAAGCATAGGGTATAGTCTCATACAGAGCGCTGTTAGCACATAGACTCATATTGAATGGAGGCGTCGAAATGCTCATAAATCAGCCCAGGTTCTTTAGGACTTTTAGGTATAGCTAATCTGTTGATACAGACAGCTATCCTTATTTCAGAGAGAGAGAGTGGTGTCTATTTCAATGCCCTCAAAATGAGGCAGGTATAAGCTGAAGGGAAAAGACCAGAAAAAGACCAAACGTGGTTTGAAACTGGTCTTAAAGTGATCTTAAGTTGGTCTTTCTTTTCACGAGGGAATGGACTTGTCAAATTTGATATTTATAGATCTACATTTATTGTTCTCGAGCCGATGCTCCACAGGGGGGGCTTAACTGCGCCGGTCGATCTGGATACGCCGTTTTACCCGGCATTGTCTTCCTGCGACATTTTCAATAAATTTGTACACCTGGTAAAATATATTTGCAAATTTCATCTCAGGTTCCCGGGCGATCGTCTTTTCCTCAAAGGCTACCTGTGTACCCTTCCGCTTCCAGTGCGCAACGACACTACCCCTCACTGGATTCGAAGTTGCGCCAGGCCCTCGATCTTAGGTGCTTTGTCTTTCAACTTACCTATTTCTTCGCTATTTCCTCGCCTATTCCTTAATTGAAAATGCTAATAGGTCGATAAAATCTCTGACATTTTGGCGAGTTTAAGAATACAATCGTAAATATACATAGATTCTCAACAATTCCGATTAGAAGTTCAAATTTTCGTAAGCTACCAATTCATATTACGTTAATGAGGCGATTCAAATTTTTTATCTTTTTTTTTGTTAGTACAATTGTTGAAAATTCCAGAAAAAACCGCAACTTTCTAACATTATTCAAAGAGAATATTATTAATAATAATAATAACTTGATAATCGTTGGGGGATTGTATTGACCTTCAAAGATAAACGTTGTAGAAATTATTTACGTACATTGTAGGCTTTAGGGTCAGGTGAATTGAAAACAATTAAGTTGTTTCAAACGTTTCGGCACACAATGGTGGCCCTCATCAGTGAGTTTTACTAAATCTATGAAAAGTACATATGCAATGTCTTGTAGGTACGCAGTTTTACAATCGGAAGTACTATTCTTTGGTTAATATCTCTGTTGAGCAATTATATAAATTCTTTAATTTAAATTTTAAATTTAATTTAATTTTATTAATAACTATTATTATAGCTTGCAGTATTCCTAAAAAAATTCTTTTAACGAAGTACAATTGATGAAAAAACAATTACATTATTTTTTAGCGACGTATATTTCATTGAGAATTTTTTTATTTAAACCCGTAAACACAGTTTTTTGTGTATGAAAGGCATAATGTTAAGTCAAGAATTTATCGGTTATCATGAGGAATTATATCTGTGGAAGTGAAATTTTGTTCCCTTGAAAATCACACTGTAGTAAAAATACGAAATTATAAAAAACTTTGTAGTTGAATAATTATTCAAATATTCTTTAAAAAATGTTCTTTTCCTTATCGAAGAAAAGTTGATGAACACATTTTTTCACAGTTGTAAGAATAAAAATGGTCAAGAAACATTACATTTAAACAATTTTCTTGCCTTAAACATTTTCTTTTTAACGGCATACGCTTGATACAAAATATTTTTTTCCTTGGTTTCTTGTATACACATTTTCCTTTAAAAAAGTTTTATGTTTCTAACAATTTTTTAATTTTAATTTTTCAACATTTTTTTAATTTTTGAAATTGAAATGCACTGAGTTTTCTGTTATCATTGCAAATTATTTCTGTGAAAGTAAAATCATTCCCAAAATCACACTAGTAAAAAATACATTTTTCAAAAAAACATTGTAGTTGTATAATTATTTAATACTACTTTTAAACTTAATCATTGTAGCTAAAGAATTCTTGAAAATATGTAATAAATTTCCTGTTATCATTAGGAATTATTTCTGTAAAAGTAAAAAATTTTTTTTGCCTTCCAAAATCAACGTTTTGTCGATAAGGAAAAAGAACATTTTTTAAAGAATATTTGAATAATTCTTCAACTACAAACTTTTTCAATTTCGGATTTTTACTACAGTGCGATTTTTAAGAGAACAACATTTCACAGATATAATTCTTCATAACAGAAAAATTCATTACTTAACATTATTTCTCTTATACAAAAGAAACTGTGTTTAGGGGTTTAAATAAAAAAAATTTGAATTAAATATATGTCGCTAAAAAATAATGTTAAAAGAGTTCTTCTACTGCAAAGTTTTCTGACAACTTTAAACAAATTCGTTTATAAATTTGTTAAAAAAATTTTCTACTAAATTGTAATTGTTTTTTCATCAATTGTACTTCGTTAAAAGAAATTTTTTTAAGAATACTGCAAGCTATATTGATGGAGTTATTAATAAAATCAAATTAAATTAAAATTTTTAATTAAAGAATTAATATAATTTCTCAACTGAGATATTAACCAAAGAATAATACTTCCAATTGTAAAACTGCGTACTTACAAGACATTATGTACTTTTCACAGATTTAATAAAACTCACTGATGAGGGCCACCATTGTGTGCCGAAACGTATGAAACAACTTAATTGTTTTAAATTCACCTGACCCGAAAGCCAATGATGTACATCAAAAAGGTATAGAAACTAATAACATGTTTGAACACTTACGTTTGCTAAATTAATTTAATTATTATCTCACCATAATTTAAAAGTGGACCAAAAGTGGAAAATTTCTGAAAAAACTGCAACTTTCTAGAATTATTGTAAGAGAATATTATTATATACAATAATAAATGTTTTTAAAAATTATTTCTGTTAAATTTAATTGATTATTGCCTCGATCTAACTGAAAGTCGAAATAATGACTTCAAAGAACAATATATATTTATAATGAATAAAATATACTATGACATGTTGAAGACATATAAAATTATAAGAAATAAGTGTTGCGAGAGTTGAAACTGCAGAATGTACATATGTTTGGCATTACATTCACCTCAAATTTATCCATAAAAAGTTCATATACAGTAAATTCTCCCTTATTTCAAGTCCCCCCTATTTCAAGCCCCTCGTATCCGGCTATTTCAAATTGCGCAGTTCCGTCAACTCTTACCACGGTCCCTGTACACTCTCCTCCTCGTATGTGGCTGACCAATGAAAAAAGAGGCCCGAAGAGCGGGAAGCCTCGAATTGAGTATTTCAACATAACGTTATAGGAATCCATACAACTTTTTGGAGATAATATGCTAAACGTAAAAGTAAATCACAAATGTACGAATAATAATATTTCTCAAGTGTAGAATCTATTATCTCACTCATGTTCCATTCTTTTGTCGATTCACGACCTTTCAGTGTTACGAAATAAAATAAAATATCCTAAATTTCAGGGTAGTGTCACTCTAACCTCAAATTTCAAACAGTTGCTTGTATTGCGTGAAACTGAAAGATTTTCAACCGATAAAAGGATGAATAAACAGAAATGTGCACATGCATTCTACAATTGAAAAGATTACCATTCAAACACATTGAGACCTTATAAGTTACCTTTACGTTTAGAAGATTTTCTCAAAAAACTCGTACGAAGTTGCAGTACCATGTACTGAGCTTCCTCAGGGTGGACATTTGCACCTATCCTAGCACGACGTCGTGGTACGCCATGTTGCAATACTCAATATTTCGCGAAATATTTGAGTCGTTTTTTGATTCTGCTACATTGATTTTTAGTTGGCAAATTGTCTTACATCAAAAAACACTGGAAAAATACCATTCTACTCAGAACTCTAAAAAAATTTCTCTTTTTCAATAGTGCAGGGAAGCGTCAACTTAGCCCCCGCTTTTTAAATATCAATTTTTGACTCACTTAAACGCCAGAACTATTTCTAAATATTATTGAGAACTCTGAAACTATCAAAAAGGATGTCAGAACTCGAATTTTTTGTTAGAAATTTTGAAAGTGGGGGTATAAGTTCACACGTATAAATTATAGACAATATTTAATTGCATAAACTTGAAGTAAATAATCAATTTATGTACCTAACTGAAACAAATTAAGATTCAATCTTTATGTAATTTCTTCTTTATTTTTTTATACTCTCTCCCTTTTACGGGTTTGAGAGTCTTTACATAACCGTTACATGTATTCTTACAAACAAGCCTTATACTATCTTATTAACTATTTGCTACATATCGTCTTAACTTATTATTCTTATTTCTAAACGCTTGCGACTTTGCCCTGGGCTTCCATTTCCTCTTACCACTATAATTCTCATAATTGGACTCTACTCCGCAACACTACTTTGTAATTCTCCTTCTTTAAGATTCATTTTTTGGCTTTTTCCCTACCCTGTGCAACCAGCTCTCTCTCTCAGCTTTTCGAGCTTCTTCATCCATTCCTCCCCCTGCCCATTTTCATTCAGAATCCATTTAATTCTATCTTCTATGCTCTCCCCTCCCCCTTCGTCACCTGTACACCTCTCTAACACATGCAACCATGTTTGCTGCTCATACTTACATATTCTACACACATTCTCTTCTTCATTCATCCAATACCTACATGGTCTTACATCCTCTCCCATTCTGAATCTCACCACTCTATTACATTTACTCTCCTTTTTAATCTTTTGCAGGTATTCTGGTTATCCCTGCCTCTTCACCATTCTATACCAGCTGTTGTACCTTGAATCAGCAATTATTTCCCATCTTTCCTCCCCTTGTCTTGCCTTAATCTCTTCCTCTATTTCCTCCCACCCTCTACCCTTAACTTGCATACCACATTGAAACCTCATTACGTTGTCCCTACTCTCTTTATCCAAAACCACCCGGGCACACGCTTGCGCAGTTTTGCTTCCTTCTCCCCTTCTTAGTTTCACTTCGAAGTTCCACTCGATAGCTTAACACTGACCACACTAAGACATCAAACATCCATACTCTCATCTTCCAGTCGTCCTTAAACCTTCTTTTTCCTATAACCCATGCTTGTCCCATTACTTTACTCGTGCATTCTAACCTCTTTCTCACCTGCAGCGCGCTTCCTCCTCTCATTTCGAAACAAAATCCTAGGCAGCAAAACGCATGCACCAACTCAACCACCACGCTGTTTATTTTCCATTCATACTCCAAAAAAGGATAAAAAGTGATGAGAGTTGATTTTGAGGTTAGGTTCGTTTCGACGGGACACTGGGTTTTTTGGGAAGAGGGTAGGAGTTTGAAGGGTGTGAAGGGAGAAGGAGTAGAGGTGGCCGCACATTGCCAAAAGAAATCAGGATAAGAGGGTGAGTTTTGGGTAAGTTTTTAAAAGTTTGGGGTTCTGATAGAAAGTGGCGGGTGGGGAAGGGAGGAGACAGGAGTGGGAGAGTTGAGGCTAACGGTCGGTTAACACGGAATAGCAGCATGCCGGTTTCGCGGAGTCCACAGCGTGTTTCCAGAAGGAAACAGAGCGAAATTGGTGAGGAAGCAAATAGAGATAGCGATAGCAAAGAGAGAGACGATAGCGTCGTAGACGAGGCAAGCAGTGAGGGGAGCGCAGATGATACGTTCGCTACGCCTTTGAACCCAGTAGCAACGGCAGAGTCGAGTCGAGGAAGGGGTCATAGGCGCGGGAGGCCCACTAAATTAGTAAGATTTAGATCGAGAACGTCGGGGTCGAGAGCTCTTCTACACAGGTGGCAACAGTCGGCGACCGCGATTAGCAGAGAGAGCGTGAATAGTGAAGGGGAGAAAACGGGGGACGATAAAAGGAAAAGAGAACGGGTGGGCGAAGATGCGGAGAGGTGCAATGAAATTAAAAAAGTCAAAACAAAAAAAGAACACCGTAGAGATATAGGAATGAAGGGAATATGTTGGAAAAATTAGAAGCTCTTATAAAGGGATTTAGAGAGGAGACTTTGTGAAGATTGGATGAGGGTTGCGGAAGACTGAATGATATGCATAGGCAAGGGGAGGGGGTAAAAGACGAAGTAAGAAAAGTGAGACAAAAGTGGGAAGAATGGAATGAATTATGGAAAGGAGAGAAAGAGAAGGTATGGAACAAATTGGAAAGCATAGAGAATAGGCAGAGAGAGAATGAGGATAGAAAAAGGGATATGAAATTGCTAGAAGAGAGAGTGAGCAAACTAGAACTAAGGAATGAGCATAAGGTTGAAGAGAAAGGGAGTTTGGAAGAAGCGAGAGAGTGTGAGGTGGTTAGGCATGAGCAGGATGAAAGGTGGCGCTTGAGACTGATTGAGGTTGAAAGAAGAATGGAAGGGGAAGAGAGAGCGAAGAGGAAAAAGAATATAATAGTGAAGGGTTTGAAAGTGGACAGGGAAAAGGAAGAGATTGGGAAGCTCATGAGAGACATCGGCGCGCAAGTCAGAGAGAAGGGATAAGAAGACTGGGAGGGAAAGAAGAGGGGAAAGAATGTATATTTTTAGTGTAATTAGGGAGTGAGGAGGATAAGTATGAAGTTATGGAGAAGAAGAAGTTATTGAAAGGAAGAAAAGAAAGAATCGAAGAAGATCTGACGTGGCGGGAAAGGAGAAGAAAGTGGATAATCGAGCGAAAGGCATGGACTGAGAGGAGTAAAGGTAATAGGGTAAGGACTGGGAGAGATAGGATATGGGTAAACGGAGATATATGGATTTGGGACGATAAAGTAGAAGATCTGAGGGAGGGTAGGAAATGGGTAGTGAAGGAAGGGGACAAGACAGAGGAAAGGGGGAATGCAAGTATCACGGGGGGTTTTAAAACGACAAGAGGTCTTGAATTCAAGGAAGAAAGGTGACAAATGTAATAAGGGCGACGTGAAAATAGCGTTCTGGAACGTTTAAGGACTAAAAAAAAGGACAACGGATTTTGGGGAGAATTGCAGAAGTGGTATGTGATAATGATGAGTGAGACGTGGGTAAATGAGAAAGAATGAAAGGCGTGAAAAGAATATTACCGAAAGCATATGAGTGGAAGATGCAAGCAGCCAGAAAGGAGCATGTAAAAGGGAGAGGAATGGGTGGAATGGTGTCAGGGGTAAGAAAGGAACTGGTGGTAGAGGAAGAAAAGGGAGAGTATATAGAAGAAAAGGACGGAACAATGGTTAGAAGAATAAAATTAGGAAAAGTTATTATGGATGTAGTATGCGTGTACAGAAGAAGAGGAGAAGAGGGAGGATGGAGAACAATAAGGAAATGGACAGAGGAAAAGGATGAGAATTTGGTCCTAATAGGGGGGGGGGGGGGGG